>CM021105.1:164312815-164541839 GCA_007115665.2 Sequoiadendron giganteum
TCGAAAATCTATTACTACTTATAAATTCATTCGCTAACCTCCATGAACTTACACAATAACTGAAGCATTTAACTGATGCTTTGAACCAGGGTCACCATTAAAGTATAATTCACAACAAAGGACAATGAAAATCAATGAAACCAATCTTTGACCAATATTTCATTAATAATTCATGCAAGATAAAACAATTGGAGAGAAAATAGACTCAAGAGGTTTTCATATTCAATAAAAACATGCCTAAGAACCCCATAATTTACCAAGTTCTTTTACCTGACTCTAAACCTTAAGACAAGGACTCATATTCATACTCTCTATATTACAAAAAAATTGCTCTCTCAAATCTCAAATTCAACAACAAAAGACCTAGTACCATGGCCCAAAATTCCCTTTTATAAAACAAGCAAGCAAAACAAGCCTCAAGACAGAGGGTACATATGTCCATTTCTTATTGGACCACAATTCCCTTATACAATTATATTTGCATCTTAGAATTGGAGGGAAAAAAGGCATGAGACAAAAGTAATCATCAATTGTTGTGGAGGAAGAAAACCTCCTTCCAAAAGGAAACTCATTCACATCAGAGGAATCTTTAACCATTGTAGCACTTTATTCCACCTCAACAACTTGTACTTGAAGCTGGGAGAAGTATGTGTATCTTCAAATGTTACTTTTGAGGCCAAACCTATATTATACTTGACCAAGTTACACTTCTCAACCCTAGTGCTCATATTTCAAACTCATCAGTGAACACCTTTTTCCACAATTCAAATTCTTCCTCAGACGACCACTTGAAATCAATAACCTGATTAATTTTATCTCTATATGGTGCATACTTCACCATTACTGAAGTGGCCTCTTTATCAAAATCTTCTTTGAAACTGATAGAAAATGATAGTTTCTCAAGTGTATTCTCCAACATACCAATATCAACATTCTTGCATATTTCATATGTCTGAGCTATCATGATATTATTCATTTGGTCCTTCCAAACTTGCAATGGCTTCACTTCATCATGACTATGTAGAATCTGTGGTAATGGAGTCAGGTCAAATTCATCATACTTGGCCTTTAACTCCTTAATCCTTAATTCCATAGGGGCAACATATCCTTGAAATTTTTTCTTCACAATCCCTTTAACAAACTAATAAGTTGACATGACCATAGGATACTTATCCCCTTGATGCTTTTCTCCCACTGTCATGAATGTTAATTTATCAATTCTAGGACTCCGTCTATCCAAAAATGGGGTGGCCAACTCTTTATCTCTAGGGAACATCTTGAGTGCTTGCAACATCAGAGGATAACTTGCATGAACACTATTTAATTTTCCTTGGACTCTCTTGTTCAAGTGTCTCAATATAGTATCCACAATTACTGATTTGCTTTTCATTGTTGATTTCTAGATTTGATGCAACATTTGTTTATACTCGTCAACCTGATTTTTTTTTTCCCTTGAGAGTCCTTCGCCTGAGCTACTAGCCCCTTTAATTGTGATGGGCACTTGTCCCATATTGTATGAAACAAAAGCTAAGGACTGTCCCCATGAAGAAGGTTGAGGTTTCTCTACTGGTGGGTCAAAAATAGTGCGACTAGAGCTAGCTTTCCCTTGAGACTTCAATGTCTCCATTTGCTTCTTCAGTAATGCCAATTCAATCTCTAGCTCTGCAACCTTTTGTTGTCTTCTATTATATTCCATAATAAGGTCATTATACTAACCCCTCAAAGTATCTCAATCCTTAGTCAAATCCTCAACAGTTGCCCTGGTGAAATTAGCAACATTCACCACCATATCTATAGCCTCCAATGCTGGAGTATCAAAAACTCTTCTTACAACCAGGTGACCACTGAAATCAGATGGTTTTGCAACTATTGGCTTCCTTGACCTAGTATAAAAAGACAAAATCACCAAGGCATCCCATTCCTCACTAAAGGCTAAACCTTTAAGTGCCAATGTAGCTCCCTCTTCGGTTGCAAGAAGTGGCCTATTGGCCCTTCTTATTGTATCGAATACCACAACATCAAAAATATCACATTCAAGAAGTAACAGTACCCCACTCTTATGTACCAATGCTCGACCTTGTTCTAATGTTATTTCTTTAAAAATATCCCTCATTTTCAACCTGAAATTGGATTGGATGACCTTTTCCAGGAGCTCTGGGTGTAAACTTATTTCTTGAGCTACTTTCTCAGCATATAGTGGAAAATGTGCCCTCCATACAAAATCCTTGAATGAATTTGTGTTGAAAAATGAATCATCCATCATGAACTCCCTGCAAGCCTCCATCCTCAAGTGATCACTATTGGTTATCCCTCTCATTTTATCTTTTCCAATCCTCAAAGAAACTACTCCAGAACTTGATGGAGTGTCTTGTGGAAAAGATGGCATTCCCTGTAGCATATCATCAGGGGTGACCATGATTTATTCATCATTGTCATCAGGATAATCAACCACCCCCCTCCTTTCAATTTTCAGTCTCTTTGGTGATGGTGGATATATTGGACATGGAGGCCTGGGAGGGGAATCCAGATCAACAATATCAGGTGATAACTGCCCTAAAGACGATGGCACTACATTCCTATGTGACAATACTTTAGACTTTTCTGAAGTGATGAGAGTGGGTCTAGAAATTTATTCAACCATAGTTCCCCTCTTTCTGGAATATACTCTAACCTTTGTTGGGGGCTGATAATTAGGTCTTTCCTCCAAGCTCAATTCAGGGTTTTCTTCAACAACTTGTGATTTTCCCTTATCTTCCACAACCTGCTTAGCCTTCAAAATTCCCACCAAACTCTCAAAATTATCAATAGAATACATGGCCCTATTTAGCTCACCACTGATATTTGGTATGGGATTATATGCAGGTTTCTTTTCTTGCTTCTTCTTCACCATCTTAGTAAAAGCTATATATTTTTCTTTTCTTTCTTCCTTTATTTGCAAATTAAAAATGTTCCTAATAATATCCTCAAGAAAATAGAAGTTGTGGACAAAAATTTCAGTTTGATGCTTTGCCTTCAATTGAGAAATGAAACCCTCAGGATCACGATTCCTAGGGTGTAAATTCTTTAACCCATAAGGTCTAAGAAATGTATACAAATCCTTCCATCCTATTTTATCCATGACAAAGTTAGCAAATGATGTATATTCAGGAAAGAAAGATACCTTCTTTTGTTCTACTAAAAAATGTGTATCCTAAGCACACCCCAACTGTCTCATGATTTCTAAAACCCCAATTCTCAGAAAAACATCCCTAGGAAAAAAATATGTGTTGACATTAGTTCCATATACCCTGAAAATGGTTGTATTATAATAAGGGATAATATCCCCCCAATTATGTGTCAAACTCAACTCAGGTCTCCTTCCCATTGGCCTCAAGAAATCATGAATCTCCTTTGGAATCCTGGGTAGATCATAAACCAAGGATCTTCTTAATTTGGATCTAAAAACATTATGGAACACCACATAATCAAAATTATGATCATGCCTATTAAGGACTCTGGTCCAATACTGGACAAGCATGACAATATCATCTTCTTTCTTCTACAATTCCATATTCTACCCAAAAAATGCCTCACCTTTGTACAGAAAAATGTGCATCAACAGGGAAATTCATCTGAAACTAACCAGGTTTTTTCCTTCCTCAAGAGCCACCAGACACTCATGCATTTTTTCTGCCAAATAAGTGGCAAAATCATATACCACATTGAAACCTGGATGTTGAAGATTCACAGCTATGTACATAATTTCACTAGGAAGGGTATTTTTCAAACTAATTCCAAGAACCTGACACAAGGAACAAATTGTCTTCCTGAAATAGTTACAAAAGTAGTTTATAGGAAAGGGCTCTAGCTCATTCCTACCAATCACTATCTTCTTCTTATTCTTTCTAGTTCCAATGGTTGCCAAACGAGGTATCAACAAAGATGTCCTAAACAAACCCTTAGTATTTTTGTATTCCTCTCTAAAATCCTGAAGGTCAATGGTAACCATATCTTGACTCCATTCATGCAAACCAAAAATCTATGCAATCTCCTCCCTGGTTATTTTCACCATTTCTATACTAGAATACGTCCTGACGACTCTAGTTACAGGGTCATACCTTACAACAACATCCTTTAACAAATCTACATCTAGATAGACATTTGGGACCACTAGCTTACCAAGATCCAACCTCCAAGGGTTACACAGAGGAGCACACAAATTCATGTTCCCAAACCAATTTGAGAACAATTGCCAGCCAATATATGGTATCTCAACATCCCAAATTGCACATTGTTTATCAATTAACTCTTCCAAGAGTAGGGGCCCATAAAAAAAAGCCTTTCACTCGAGCTTTTTGTTGGTAGAGGGTTTTAAAAAATATATAACATCCTAGGAAAAGGACCTAGTAGAGGTTTTAGAGCTAGAACTTTGAGCCTTAGGTGCCATTTGCACAAGATAAACTACAGTTTGAGCTAGGGTGTAGTTCGAGCTAGGGTTTTTGAAATATCAAACAATTATAGGGTATAGCCCTACACCATATAGCCTCAAAATAGAATACTTTTCATTTCAAGAAACTTCAAAAATTATCACGACAAGCTTTAAAACACTTTTAACACAAATGAACCAATATAATCCTTTAAAACAAAGCAAAACACAATTGATATTTGTTCTCAAGAAATCATAAGAATTTCTAAAAACATAGGATGTGATATATACGTTACTTATGGTTTCACCTACAGAGAATTTTAATGGCAGTGATGCTGAGTTCACATGAAAATTGCTCGCTTTGCTTGGTACCTAACAATTCTTCATTGGTGTGGAATTGTGCACAAAAATAGCAATTGAATGGAATTTTAGCATTAAATTTTGGTAGCATAGTCCAAACTCCACCTTTACTACTCACTCACATGAGATAAAATGGCTATAGTACATCACCAACTTATTTTAAATACCAGTCGTTGATTTGAATCCATGTAGGTAAGATAGAGCAACCTAGATCAAGTCAATGTGGTTTGAAACTGCCATGTTTGCTCACCAAACTCTAGGCGATTGGAAATCCACCTACGGGACACCATCTTAGCACAAGTTCATCTCATATATGACATCAATTTCCACATGTCAATGTTTTGCAAACCTCGCAACATTATTAAAATTGGTGTTTTAATCGTGTGAGGTCAGTGAGAAACGGCTACAATGCATTGTTAAAAGATAACCGTTAGCTTCAATATCCTTCATCGGTAAGAAAGCAAGGACTGGGCCCCACGACCACACATGACAGATGGTAGCATCTTGCTTACCTCGTAGAATTTTTGTGACGTCATAGAAAACCTTGTGAGTCCAGCAAGGAACGGTCAGGATTTGATCATTTCATATGATGGTTAAAAACCTGCACATGCGAAAATTGTTATTCATAAAAAAGGGGAACTGACTAGGCGGACGGGGAAATGACCATCGAGGTAGAAAATTTGAGACATTGGTCTAAAATTATAACATTTATCAACCCGACATTAAGGAAAAAAATTAAGCACATTCCGAGTGAAATAAAAACCGACAGGGCAAGTTAAAAGGGGCCAATAACACAATGATTAAAAGGGGTATGACCACAACTTGTGCAACCGGTAACCTATAATCTTAAGTCAACACATGATTAGAAAATCCAAAGTGATCAAAAGACCCAAGACCAAAATTTATGGCTAAAACTCAAAACCCCAAGACAAACCAATAGTGTCAAGCACCAAGGACACAACAATAAGCATATTCATGGAAGTTTTTAAAAGCTCCACCAGGAAGAATCAAAGGAAGAAGATTTGAGAGATTGATTCAAATTTGTCTCCATTTTGTTTCCACAGCTTCCCGTGAATACTAGTTGAATTAAATTAGATATAAATTAGACATATAATATCTAATTTGGTAGGTGAGTGAATAGAGGAAATTTGCCTTTATGCCTTTATTTAAATATTTTGATTTATTTAAATTAGCAAAAGGGGGATAAATAATTTAATAAAACAAACTATAGAATTTGTTTATTAAATAAATATAGAAGGGGTATGATAATTAAACAACAAAGTATTTAACCTTGTTTAATTAATTAAGATTGAATGATGTGATAAGTAAATAACACAAACTATTGAAGATGCATATTTAATTAAAGAATAGAAGAATTAGAATGTGAATTATTTAAATAAAAATTTCTATTTATTTAATGGTAGATGAATTTAATTATGATAATTAAATAAAACAAAGTGATATTCATTTATTTAATTAAGACATAAATAATAGAATAAAGATTGAAGAATTTAAGATGAACTATATAAATAAATATTTATATTTATTTAGTAGTAGATGAAATAAAGGGTTAATTAATTATATTTGCCAGACCATTTTTAGGTGTATATATTTTCCCCCTCTTTGAAGTGATGTGTTTACACATTGCTTGAAAGAAAATTTTGTTGTTGCTGCTAGTATCGACGAAAAAAAAAAAATTAGTATGCCCCAGACAATGATTTTCAGGTGATTGATGAATATATGCCCCCTCGGGAGATAATTTGATGTTTTTTTTTTTTTTGGATTTTCAAATTTTTTCAATTTTCTGATGATTTTTTGATGATTTGATGATGATTCCATGATGATTCGTTGGAGAAATAATTTATCTCCTGATTAAAAATGTAGAAAGTTTGGCCCTAGATGAATTGGAATTAATTTCCCTTGAGAAAAATAAATAAATCCCACCAAAAATCCCTCTAAAATAACCTATAAAAGGTCCAAAAGGTCATTTTCAAATGCATTTGTACATGTGAGCTTTGAAATCTTGTGAGAGAGACCAATTGGAGAAAAATATCGATTCCCTACCATACCTACCAGTTCGAGCATGTGCGACGCCACCAGCGCCCGACCATCTACGGACCTTCGGTATGTACCCATAAACCTCCTTGTGTTTCGTGCATTCTCATTTTTCATGCAATTTTCTGCATTTTGAATTTTTTCATGGTTTAGCACTTCAACCAATGCGCTGTAGCACTCAAACACTTCGGTGTAGCACTCCTAGGGTCTGTTTTAGTGCTTCAAAGAAATAATGCTTTGATTAGGTAATTTAGTGCTTCAATAGGATAGATTAGCACTTCAAAAACATTAGCTCTTTGACAAGTAATTGTAGTGCTTCGAGCTATTGTTTCGGCGTTTTGACCACCTGAAATAGCACTTTGAATGATGTGGCACTTTGATAGTCTGTTCTAGGGCTTTTGACTAACAAAATGGTGTAAGGAAACTCAGGTGCAGAAACAACATCCTACACTAATCTCTAAAGGAAAGTATTGTGCAAATTCTTTTAAATCCTTACAATTTCAGATTCGTTAACTACTTTAACAAAGATATTTCAGCCATATACCATGCATATAGAAAAAAGAGAATGACACAATGATTTACCCTGGGGAAAACCTTTCTGTAAAAAACCCCAGCACTCCAAAACCTGAACAATGTATTATCTTCAACTCAATGGTTACAACACACTTGCAATGCAAGTTCTTTCAGGAGACAATCGACACTCAAAGACAAATCCAGTAGCACGAAATCATACCAACAATACACTCTTTTCCTATCATAGTCTGTAACCCTAATAAACGCTTATATCATGCGCTTTCCTTTTTAGGGAAACTTCCAAAGATAGCCGTATTAGGGTTTTACCATTCTCCGAACCCCACTATCGTGGAAGAGTGTACAGTACTCAACTTCATCAGTTGCCACATGTCTTGCATGTCTTCACCTGTCATTGAATCTTCTAGAAATAACTCTTACGTGTCATAGGAATCCGTCATAACTGTTTCAGCCATGATCTCCTTACACACAATTCAAGATGCCGACACATCAAGTGGAGTGACACATCAACATGCCAACTAGACATGTACACTCACACTTAATTACATTATTTGCAAGAAATAATTTTTACAAAACAAATAATAAGAATAGGAATTATCCAAGGTTGAGACACCTTATTCCTAACATTCTCCCACTTGTCGAACACCTTGTAAGAGCAATAGGAACATAACAGGAACTAACTGCTATAGGCCAAAAGGCCCATAGACTTTGAACACCATCTGAACTTCACAGTGCCCACTGGTTTCATTAATGCATCTACAACATTCTTCACAGTATCTACCTTCTCCAAATTTACCTTTCCATCTTCCACCATATCTCTCACAAAGTGAAACTACACATCAATGTGCTTCGTTCTGGCATGGAAAGTTGGATTCTTTGCAAGGAAAATAGCGCTTTGACTGTCACACCAAATAGTAATCTGTTCTGCATCAACACCAACATCATAACACAATCTCCTAAGCCAAATGGCTTCCTTACAAGCATGAGTAGCAGCCATGTACTCAGCTTCTGTAGTGGACAAAGCAACCACAGGTTGTCGCTTACTCATCCAACTGATGGTACCACCAAACATAGTGAACACATAAGCACTGGTGGATCTCCTATTGTTAATATCACCTGCCCAATCTGAATCCACAAACCCATGAATACAAACTAAATGCGGAGATCCAGAAGAGTTACCATGGTAACATATGGAGTAATCTGATGTACCCCTCAAATATCTGAATACTCGCTTAACTGCATCCCAATGTACCTGTCCAGGGTTAGCCATAAACTGACTCAGGACTCCCACTGCTTGGGCAATGTCTGGTCTAGTACAGACCATAGCATACATAAGACTGCAAACTACACTAGCATAAGGTACTCTACTCATGTCCTCCACCTCACTAGGAGATTTTGGACAATCATCTACAAATAACTTTGTTCCTATTGAAATAGGAACACATAGTGGTCTACAATCTGCCATGCTGAACCTGTCCAACACAGACTTCACATACTTACTCTGACTCAACCAAAGTTTTCTGTTAGACCTGTCTCTACTGATTTCCATACCCAAGATGTACCTTGCTACCCCAAGATCTTTCATCTCAAACTGTGCTGACAACTGAGATTTAAAATCAAAAATCATACCCTTACCCTTCCCAAATAGTAACATATCATCAACATATAATGCAACAATAAGAAGGTGATCATTTTGAACTTTGAAATAAACACAATGATCTGATTTCGATCTTACAAATCCAATTGACAACACAAAGGCATCAAACATAAGGTAACACATCCTAGGAGATTGCTTCAAACCATATAGAGATTTCTTTAATCTGCAAACTAAGGATTCTTTACCTTTAACAATGTAGTGCTCAGGCTATGACATATAAATCTCTTCCTCCAAATCACAATGAAGGAAAGCTGTCTTCACATCCAACTATTCTATCTCTAAATCATATGATGTAGCAAGAGATAACAGAAATCTAATGGATGTCAACTTTGCAATAGGAGAGAATATTTCACCATAATCTATTCCCTCTACCTATGAATACCCCTTTGCAACCAATCTAGTTTTGTACCTTTCAACACTGCCATCTGCACAAAATTTCTTTTTGAACACCCATTTACAACCAACAGATTTTCTCCCTTTAGGCAAAGGTACAAGGTCCCAAGTTTTGTTTTTCTCCAATGAAGCCATCTCATCATCCATAGCCTCAATCCAGGAACCTACATCTTCCATGCCCAAAGCCTCTTTCACAGATCTAGGCTCATCAGTGTTAGTAATCAAAGCAAAAGCACAACTGGAATCTAACATAGAATAACCAAACCTTTCTGGTTGCTTTCTTTCTCTCATGGATCTCCTCAAGGGCTGAGGTTGAGGTTTTTCTTCCTCTTCTTCTGAACTATCAGAGCTGCTAGAGCTCTCCTCATCATTAGACCCAACATGGTCTCTCTGTTCAGTCTTCTTAGGGGTAAGAGGAAACTGAACAACATCTTTTTCCTTTTCTTTTTCATCTGGTTGTAGCACAATAGGAGAAGATGTTAGCTCTCTGAAAATAACATTTCTACTATGCAACACCTTACTAGTCACAGGATCCCAAAGCTTGTATCCTTTCACACCAACACTGTATCCGATGAAAATACATTTGACAGCTTTGTTTTCCAACTTAGATCTTTTCTCCTTTGGAATATGTGCATAAGCTTCACAACCAAAAGCACAAAGATGTCTAATTGAAGGCTTCTTACCAGACCACACCTCCATGGGTGTCTTACCAACAAGAGCTGATGTAGGAGATCAGTTAACCAGATAGCAAGAAGTGGCCACAACTTCGGCCCAAAACCTTTGTTCTAAACCAGCTCCACTAAGCATACTCCTAGCCTTCTCCATCAGTGTCCTGTTCATTCTCTCTGCAACTCCATTTTGCTACGGGGTGTAAGGAGTTGTCTTATGTCTCTCGATTCCTTGTTCTTTACAGAACTGTTCAAACTCTATGGAACAAAACTCACCACCATTATCATTTCTCACACACTTGATTCTTTTACCAGTCTGATTCTCCACGAGAGCCTTAAATTCCTTGAACCGACTGAAAACCTGTGTCTTACTTTTCAGGAAATATATCCAAGTCCTTCTACTATAATCATCTATAAAAGATACAAAATATATAAAACTGGAGATAGAAGGAACTTTTACAAGACCAAATACATCAGAATGAATAAGATCCAAAAGTCTAGAAGACTTGTGAGAACTGGAGTAGAACTGAACACGATTTTGCTTACCATCACGGTGTTCACAGAAATCGAATTCAAGATTACAATCATTTAGCCCCTCGACGAGATTTTTAGTTTTCAAGGTCCTAAGACCCTTCTCACCAATGTGGCCAAATCTCATATGCCATAGCATTGTCTTTTCTATAGGAAGCTTGCCTTCCCAAGTGTTTGCACCCTTAGGTACACTTACTGCACTGCCATCGGAACCCATTGCCACAGTCTTCTTTACTGCTCATTTAGATGGTGGGGATGAAGTGATAGTCGCTGTCTTCTTTGAAACAGAAGAACTATTGCACTGAGCAATGCATGCATCAAGTTGAAACAAATTACCTCTCCTAGTACATTTAGCGAGCACCATAGAACCTCTCATCATCTTGCATCCATCTTTCAAAAAGACAACTTGCACACCTACATCATTCAGCATACTTACAGATAATAGGTTTCATGCCAAACCCAGAATGTGCATAACTCTGTTGATTCCCTTTACTCATCCATCAGGAAATCAGATAGTGACCCTTCTGCGTCCAACTATCTTTAGGTGAGAATCATCACCCAAGTACACCTTTCCACCATCAAACTCTTCATATTTTGAGAACCAGTTTCGATGAGAGATCATGTGAAAAGAAGCACCCGAGTCTACCAACCACACATCAGCAGATGCATGGGCTGCCAAAGCTGCAATAAAAGCATCTCCATCTTCTTGAGATTTTTTAGAAGCTGAATCTGAGCCTTTCTTCTTCTTCTTCAGTTCTTTGTAGTCCCTCCGGAAGTGCCAAGATTTATCACAGTTCCAACATTTCGCCTTGGACTTTCCAAGAGTCTTAGAACTCCCACGGGATTTGGATCTGCCCTTCTTTGACTTATTGTCATTCTGCTTTCCTTTGTCGTTGGATCTCCCATGAACAGCAAGGGCTTCCTTAGACGAATCCGAAGTCTTTCTTCGCATCTCCTCAGATAGCAGCGAAGACACCACATCATCCATACGAAATGTGACTATAGTACTTCCGAGAGCCATCACAAGATGGTCCCACGAATCCGGCAAGGAACAAAGTAGGGTCATACATCGATCCTCCTCCTCGATCTTGGCACCGAATGATGCCAACTGTGCAATCAATAAATTGAATGCGTTGAGATGATCAGTTACGAATCCACCTTCCTCCATTCTTAAAGAATACAACTTCTTTCTCAGGAACAACTTATTCACCAGAGATGTGGCCTGATACATAGACCCAAGCCATTTCCACAAAGAATTTGTAGTAGTCTCATCAAGAAAATTCAGAAGAACAGCATCTACTAGATAGAGTCTGATGAGACCCTTAGCCTTTTGATCCTTGATGTCCCAATCTGCTTGAGATATCACTGCAGGTCTCACATCAAGTGAAGTAGCCTCCCATAGATCGCAGTCTTCAAGCATGTCTTCCATCTTGAGTTTCCACAACTCGAAATTAGTGCCATTAAATTTCTCCACCTCCATTCTACTGTATGAGGAACTTGCCATCTCAATCTGCAAATAAGATTTAGAATGCTCTACACAAAAAACTCCCACTCAACTTGAGATTAGCTCAAAAAACCCTACCCAACAACTAGGATCAAAAGTTGATCAGGCTCTAATACCACTTGTAAGGAAACTCAGGTGCGGAAACAACTTCCTACACTAATCTCTAAAGGAAAGTATTGTGCAAATTCTTTTAAATCCTTACAATTTCAGATTCGTTAACTATTTTAAGAAAGATATTTCAGCCATATACCATGCATACAGAAAAAAGAGAATGACACAATGATTTACCCTAGGGAAAACCTTTCAGTAAAAAACCCCAGCACTCCAAAACCTGCACAATGTATTATCTTCAACTAAACAGTTACAACACACTTGCAATGCAAGTTCTTTCAGGAGAAAATTGACACTCAAAGACAAATCCAGTAGCACGAAATCATACCAACAATACACTCTTTTCCTATCATAGTCTGTAACCCTAAAAAACACTTATATCATGCGCTTTCCTTTTTAGGGCAACTTCCAAAGATAGCCGTATTAGGGTTTTACCATTCTCTGAACCCCACTATCGTGGAAGAGTGTACAGTACTCAACTTTATTAGTTGCCACATGTCTTGCATGTCTTCACCTGTCATTGAATCTTCTAGAAATAGCTCTTACGTGTCACAGGACCGTCATAACCGTTTCAGCCATGATCTCCTTACACACAATTCAAGATGCGGACACATCAAGTGGAGTGACACATCGACATGCCAACTAGACATGTACACTCACACTTAATTACATTATTTGCAAGAAATACTTTTTACAAAACAAATAATAAGAATAGGAATTATGCAAGGTTGAGACACCTTATTCCTAACAAATGGCACTTTTGATAGTTTAGCACCTTGAATGCCTATTTTAGTGCATCCAAGTCAAATTTGATAAAATTTGTGAAATTTGTCCTTGATTTTGTCGATTCTGATTGTGTCAGCCATTTGGTTTGATATCATTTGATGATTTGAAGAACCTTGATGATTTTCAACCTCATGATGAGCGAGGTCTGATTATTGATAGACAAGAATTATCCTCATGATAGGCGAGGATTAATTACAAATGTGATGAACCTCATGATAGGCGAGGTACAATTAAAGATTGATAATGATAACCTCATGATAGGTGAGGATTGATGATTCTTTTTCATGAGTTTTGATCAAAATTTGCACCAAGAGCTTATTAGATTTGATAGGATAATTGATATGTGATATTTTGACCAAGTGTATTGATTTTGAAAATTTCATGATGATAGGAGGGTTTGGATAACCTCTAGATACGAGAGCATTTTTTGTGGACGTTCAACTTGATACCACAACTTACACCACAAGAGACACATATCATTGTTCAATGTGGACTAGCTTCACTTCTTGACATGCCTCAGATTAGGATTAATTAGGGTCTCCTCATAGCATTAGTAGAGTGGTGGCACAATGCTCATAACACCTTCCACCTACCCACTAGTGAGATAACAATCATCCCAGAGGATGCTTAGCAGATTTTACAGATACTGTTTGTTAGGGAGATCATAGTATATGATTCGCAGGAGGTGGGCAAGACAGATGCTCTTCGTAGAGTTTTTCAGGATCCTCATATTGTTGGGATGTGTTCTCCATGTTGGGATATGGTGGACACATATGCCACCCTACCTTTAGTTCTTGCGAGATTCATTGGAGGGTTCCTTTGTCTTTATCGTAAGTCAAAGGGACTATCTGTTGGATGGGGCCGCATACTAGAGAGCATGGTCATGCACAAGACTAGATATGCTTGGGGGATGTGCATGCTGGCACATCTGTATCATGATTTACATGAAGTTACATATTTGAGAGGGTGTAGCTTATCATCGAGAGCCAGTTTGCTTCAGGTTTGGGTGTGGGAGCATATTGTTGTCATGCGACTAGTGCCAGTATGAGAGAGACCTACCACCAAGCCATATGTGTTTAGATATAGAGGTCGAGTTACCCAATCTAGGATGGGTAAGTTGGAGCATTGGAGGCATGTATTAGATGACCTAGAGGTTGTGACATGGCATCCATTTTTGGATTGTGAGAATTGGGATGAGGATGATGTAGAGTTGGTTTATTTATGTGATTCCATGTACCTGATTGGTAGGACCCACTTCGTATTAGAGAGATTTCTACTGCGGAGAGTTTATAGATAGTATGGGATTGTTCAGTGCATTCCCTAGGGCATTGTGCATTATTCCCAAAGATAGAGTGACACAACAGATTAGGGACCATGTCTATTGTATGATACCATATTAGAGGGATATCGTGCCCTACAACCTACAGCTTGAGACATGCGTCATGATATTGCAGAGGCACAAATGAATGTGGAGTATGCATAGTATATTGCATTGCATCTATGCCCATGGATCACTATACCTAATGAGCTAGTACCATTACCTATGGAGGAGGAGGTTGTTGTTACATATAGTTAGCGACTGAGGTGAGAGGAGGATGTGGAGGAGGAGTAGGATGTCGATGTCAAGGTGGAGGATGTTGGTGAGGAGGAGGGAAATGGTGATGAGAGAAGTGGAGAGGATCATCATGATGATCCTTGTACTATGTTTGAACCATCATGGAAAAAATAGACCCTTCTCCACTTCTCCACTTCTCCTGTTGGTCCTATATGAGAGAAGTGGAGAAGTGATGAGTGAAGTGGAGAAGTGCACAGGTACAAGGACAGTTGGTAGCTGCATAGACACATATTGCCACATTGACAATAGAGCAAGATAGTGCTAGGTAGATTGCAAAGAAGGCATAGGCTACTGTAGAGAAATTACAACGGATAGCCGATGGTACTACTATTGGTGACTATATGAGGGAGGTTCTTTGTGTGGACCAGGAGGCAGAGTTTTATAGAGGTAGATACCATGATGTCATCCCTTCTGAGTGGAGAGTCAATTATGCCCCATCGTGATCAGGTAGGACCCATTCTTGGACTGTTAGCGAGGGTGTGACTCAACCACCATGCAAAGATATAGGAGGTCTCGGTCTATCTAGTGGTGGAGGTACTGGTCTTGAGATGCCTACACCATCTGGTACTAGCACATCCTAGTTGTCTGATGTGATTTAT
Source organism: Sequoiadendron giganteum (assembly GCA_007115665.2). NCBI lineage: Eukaryota > Viridiplantae > Streptophyta > Pinopsida > Cupressales > Cupressaceae > Sequoiadendron > Sequoiadendron giganteum. Next base: position 164,328,031 of record CM021105.1, read on the forward strand.
GATAGATTTAAGACATGATGTATACTCTGATTCAACCAGTTTTGATGATATATCTCTTTTATTTCAGACATCATTATATACTTGGCATTGATAATTTATATGGTATGTAGTAGACTTTTATTGATCTATGATGTGTTCTATTATGATTCTATGATGGATGCATTTATTTTCTATGTTCTATATGCCATGTGATGATTTACATGATATGCTATAGAAGTATTTATGATCAGGATGATATTCTATGTTTTATGATGTTCTATTTAATGATGATGTATGGATCTATGATGTATGATGTATATATGCATGATGATTTATATTTTATATGATGATGTGTCTATATACATGGATGTAGATGTAATGGTTTAAATAATTTATTTATATGCGATGTAAATGGGATGTGTGCATTTTTATGTTGATGTAAATGTAAATAGATGATGTAATAAATGGATGACAATGATGTATGATAATAAAATGATGAATGAATGTGAATGGAAATGCAATGATATGATGTAATAAATTAAAAATTACATGATAAATGAAATGATGAATGATATGTTAAATGAGAAATGATTATGCATGAATGAAATGCAATGATATGATGTTATAAATGTATGATAAATGAAATGATGAATGATATGTTATTTAAGAATGTTCGATGGATGAATGAAATACAATGATATGATTTATTTTTGAAAATTTCTTTTAGAAATTGTATGTGATATGGAAAATATGATATGATGAATGCAAAATTATTTGATTCAAATGTATGAATGGGTATGTGCAGGATCATCATGGAAAAAATAGACCCTTAAGTGGCAATAAAAATATAGAAAATCAGAGTTAGACAACTTGACGTAAAAATTTGAATAAGTTATCTATATTGTTTCAAAAAAATGTAAAACTAGAATCTATATAAAATTGAATGTAGTTTCTAAACTACTAGACCTTTATTTTAAAAAAAAAAATCTATTTGGTGAAAATTTGAAATTTCAATGCAGTAGTATTTAAATTTTAGGGTGAAAATAAGAAGTAGGTGTTTGTCTGACCACCCTAACCACAATAAAATGATAATATTTTTTTTATAATATTTTATATATAAGTAGAGGACTCATGTCTCAATGTGATGCATATTTGTTTATAATTTTGTTCCAAGTAAATAATTAATTATGAATTTTTTATTACAACTTTTAAAAAATATAAAAGCTCGTCTGTCTAACCACCTTAACTTGGTCAAAAATTTATGAAATTCTATTTTTTTTTTTAATCCTATAGTATGCAAAGCATATAATGTGATGCATGTTTCAGATTCAAAAAATGTGATACCGTTTCAAAGTTATAGATGTTTTTCAATCAGCCTATCAATTAGGACTTTATTCGTAATTCTAATAGAAAATGAAAAATAATTATTTATTAAATTCAAAGTAAAGCATAATTTATATTGGTGGAAAGATGAGAATCTCCTCTAAAAACCCTTTTCATTTCATCAATTTTGGGTTAAAAAAAAGTCGTCAACCACATGGGCCATCATATGGCTTACATATCACCACTTTTTGGCCCATCATGATCCTGCACATACCCAAATGATGAAATGATAAATGAAAATGCAAATGAAAATGATGATGCAACTACATGGTTATGATGATTTTTTTGTTAATGCCAAGTATACTCAATCTATTATGAGAAAAGATAATCATCAATTTGAATCCCTCACGAGCTTTTGTAACAAAACACTCTATAGATGTAAAAAGTATTATGCATGCAATCTAATTTTATCATGCACACCTATATACAAAACATTGGCATTCTAACAATACTTTTTGTGCTTTGTATCATCATAGAGCTTTAAAAATGTTGAAGGTGAGTACAAGCACCAATGGTATATTTTAGACCAATGACGACCTTAGTACTAATTTCATGATTTTTGATATTGCAAGCGAACACAAGCATCTAGGTATAATTAAACCAAGATGACCTGAGCATTTCTTGCATAAATAGACAATGATTAATTATTTTAGTGTGTGAATTTTGAATGCCGTCATTGATACATTTGTAGAGCACATCCCATGACAATTCACACAATAAATAATTAATTCATAAACAACAGACAAATAAAAATATCATTCTCCTTCCTTGCTTCTCTAGTTCAATACATCATCGAGTTTCTCCAAAGAAATGATAACAAAATAATCAAAGTACAACACATTCAACCTTTACTTAAAGTATTTCAACCATTAGTCAGATTAGATCATCCATCCTGATTTTATGATGTTTTTGTGATTTTCTGAGATTTTGGATCAAACCTAACCTAAAGACCTATCCTAGGGGCCTTGGGGGTTGATCAAAGATTATCCTTGCCTACGTTATACACACAGAGACCACGTAGTTTGAATGACACAGATTCCTATTTTTGACTTTTTGAGACAAAGTGTTTTGACTTGATTTTGGATTTTTTGTTGTGATATGGATTTCTAATGTGTTTGCGATGGTGATTGATGTTCCAATTTGGGTTGTGTTTCAATCATTGTTTTCCCATTTTGTTAAGCTTGATGTTTTATTACCCCCAGTGAGGTCCAAATATTTCCCTCAAGCTATGGTGAGACATGACCACTTACAATGTTATGATAATGGATGTAAAGTGATGGTGAAAGTAAAAACCATGACATGTGTCCAATAGATGGAAAAGCTAGTTAAATCACAAATAGCATCTAATTCCAAGTTTTCACTACATGTTTTTATTGCACTTTTTTCAATCTTTTTGATTTTTTTGCATTTTTCTCTTTTCTTTTCTTTTTTTGCCATTTTTTTTTTGTATTTTTATGATTTTCTCAGTTTTCTATATTTTTCTATCACTAAGACGCCCGTTTGCCAGGTTTTCATTCAGGCAATCATTTTTTTTTTTAGGAGTTTGAACCATGCACTAGGTGATTTAGGTGTAGAATTTTTTGAGATGGATGTTGTTGATAGGTTCATCAAACAGATCCCCTTCAGGTGTTGATAGGCTCCTGATCGATAGACTAATATGATGACAAAGGGACCTAGCTAGTTAGGTTCAAATTTCCCTTTCTTTTCTCTATCTTGTTGATTTTTAGGGTTTTCCTTTAGGACCAAGTCACCAACCTGAAAGACTCTAGGCTTTACCCTATGATTGTAGCTCCTATAAATTCTTTTTTGATATGCCATCAGATGATTGACAGCTTGTTGATGATGTTCATCTAACAGTTCCAGTTCTTGAAGCCTAGTTACTCTATAATCTTCATCGAAAACAATTCCCCTCAGTGACACATGGAGTGATGGAATCTCCACCTCAATGGGTAGTATGGCCTCTAATCCATATACCAAGGCATATGGTGTAGCTCCTGTCGGTGTTCTGATGCTGGTTCTATAGGCCCATAATGCAGGATTAAGCTGAACATGCCAATCACATCCAACATCATTAACCATTTTCTTGAGTATTTTCAGAATTGTCTTGTTGGAGGCCTCTGCCTGGCCATTTCCCTAAGGATAGTACGGTGTTGAGAAATGATGTTGGATATGAATTTTTTCACACAATTCCTAGATTTCCTAGTTCTTAAATGGTCATCCATTATCAGTGATAATGGATTGAGGTATGCCATACCGACAGATTATGTAGTTTAGTATAAAAGATGAGATCTGCTTTCTAGTGATTGTTTTTAGAGGAACCACTTCTATCCATTTTGTAAAATATTTTATTTCTGTGATTATGAATTTGTGCCCATTAGATGAAGATGGGTTTATCTTTCCTATCTGATTCAGTCCCCACTGAAAAAAGGGCCATGTTGATGTGAATGGGTGTAACTCTTGAGCTGGTGTGTGGATTAGATTACTATGGATCTAACACTACTGACATCTATTAACAAACTAATAAGACTCCTCCATGCTCGGCCATTAATACCCCAAACAGAGGAATTTATTTGCTATAGTTATCCCACTTGAATGAGTTCCACAAATACCTTCATGAACCTCTCATAAGGCTATCTCAGATTCATTATGTTCTAAACACTGAAGAAGAGTACCATCTAGACCTCAACAGTAAAGTATGCTGACAATTAAGGTATGTCGAGCGGATTGGCAGATGAAGTTGCGTTTTTGGTTTCTGGAAATATCGGGAGGAAGGATGTTGTATTTTAGGTACGCATAGGTCTTTCCATAGATGGAGTTTTCAACAACATCTAAATGGAATATGGTTTGGGATTCATGACTATCATAAGTAGGATAGGAGAGTTGTTCTACCATAAACTCATAACAACAACATTTTTCTGGCAACTACAAGAGAGAAGCAATTGTTTCCATAGCATATGTCGCTTTGTTTTCTGCCCTTGGAATTTGATCAATGTGATATCGACAAATTATTTTTTGAGATCATTAATCAACTGCTTATAAGGCATCAAATTCTCATATTTCATATGATATTGATCATTTACCTGGTAAATGACTAATTGTGAATCTCCATACACTTGTAGCTCTGTGGCCCTCCATTCAATTTCTACCTTGATGCTAATGATTAGTGCCTCATACTCAACTATATTATTGGTACATGGAAACATGAGTCTATAATACCTTTGGATGGTGTGTCCTTGAGGTGTAACAAAAAATATTCCCACACTAGATCCCCTTTGTCTGTATGACCCATCAAAATAAAGCTTCCATTGTTGTGTTGTTACAATAAGAATGTTTGCAATAGGAAACTCCATTGTCATAGGACAATCATCAGTTAATGGAGCTTTGGCTAATTTTTTGACAATCAGTTGACCTTTGATAGCTCTCCTTTCCACATACTAGATACCAAATTCACTTAAAAGCATGACTCACTTGGCCAATCTACCTATTAAAGCAACCTTTCTGAGTAGATATTTTAACATGTCAATCTTTGCTATGAGCCTAACTGTGAGTAAACATGTAATGCTGCAAGTGTTGTGTAGAAAATACTACCGCCAAACAAGATTTATTGATGAAGGTGTAATTTATTTCATAGCCATTGAGAGTCCTTCTGATATAGTAAATGGCTTGTTATTTTCCTTCATAATCTTCCTGTTCCAACAGTTCTCCCAAAGAAAAGTTTGTTGTTGCAATGTATAGTAGTAAAGGTCTACCTTCTGTAGGTGGCATGAGTATGGGTGGTGAAATTAGATATTATTTTATCTAATTGAAAGTCATTTCACACCCTTGATCCCATTTGAACAAGACATTTTCATGTAACAAGTGATTAAATGGATGACTTTTGTTTGCTAACTGGGAGATAAATCTCCTAATTGATTGTAGCCTACCTTGTAAATACCTTAGTTGACTGATATTTTTTGGCAATATTTCCATTATTGATTTGAGCTTTGTGGGATCCACTTCGATACCCTTCTCTAACACTATGTAGCCTAAGATTTTTTCTTATGTAACGCCAAAGACACATTTCTTAGGATTCAATCAGACATTGAACTTCTCCAACCTTGTAAATATTTTTCCCAGGATATCTAGATGTCCTTCCGTGGAATATGACTTTGCTAAGATATCATCCATGTAATACTCCATAAAGGTATGCATCATATCATGGAAGATTGTAGTCATTGAGTGTCGATATGTTGCACCTACATTCTTCAACTTGAAGGGCATGACGTTCCAACAAAAAGTTCCCCATGGACATGTGAATGCGGTTTTCTCTTGATCATCTGGTGCTATCTTAATTTGGTTGTAGCTAGAGAGACCATCCATTATTGATAACATGGCATGTCCTGCTATTAATTCCAAAATTATATCGATGTTGGGTAAGGGGAAATCATCCTTGGGACATGCCTTATTCAGATCTTTGAAATCTATACATATTCTTATACTATTGTTTGACTTTGATACAGGGACAATAATTGATATCCATTTAGCATAATCGATAGACCTGATGAATCCTACATCTAACAACTTTTTCAGCTCAGCGTTTACCATCAAGGCGATATGTGGATGCATCGTCCTTAGTTTTTGTTTTACAGGTTTAATTCTAGTAGGTAGAGATAAATGATGCATTAAAAGCTTTGGATCTAAACCTTGCATATCAGAGTATGACCATGCAAAGTTAATGCTTCTTTCTTCAAAGAACTTGATAAATTCAGGTCTTTCTTGTTTAGTTATAGATGCTACCAGATGCAAAATATTTGTTTTTTCTATTGTTCCAATGTTAATAGACTATTTAGGCTCCACCAGTATTGATGAACTCTCATGATAATGCTCCGGAAGGGTGTCAAATCTTCCATCTTTTAGTGCCTCAGAGAGGTTTTCACCGTCTATTGCATTCTTTATTTTTACTTTTTCAAGATCTAATGCTTCCATAGAATGTTTTTCACCATTAGATCCATTATTCCTATTTTCAATTTTGCAACTGGAAGATTTGACACCCTCCTATCTAACTGTGTCATTATGAAATTTATGATTAAAACTTGTGTCAGGTTCATCATAACAAAGGAAGTTTACAATAGAGTCATCATTCAGAAAGATGGGTACATTAATAGGTTCAGTGGGTTCCTAGTCAATATGTTCAGGATGTATTAAGGGAAAAATGTCATCAGATTGGCTTTGGTCAATGGTAGTAAGGGTTCAAATAGTTATGGTGTCAAGGTTGTCATTAGGGATGTCAAGATCTATGATATTACTTTCCTCCAAATCATCTAACTCACTCGATGGCTGTCCATCCTCACTTGAGTTATCGATATTTTGTGATTCAAATACAAGTGGTCTAGTCCCTGAGCTCTGTCCCTCCTCGTGTGTGGGTGAATACTCCTTTATGATGTCAATTTAGATGTCTGTGTATGATACATCAGAGTAAATATCCCATTCATATTCATTGGAATCTGTTTCAGAACTATCTCTCATTTAAAGGATTCTCTCAACATCTTTTTGAGTCATTTCTTCTTTTGATTCCCCTATATAACCTAGTCCTATTTTTTCCTTCGACTAAAGTGTGAGAGGTTGAATGGGTTCTATGATGCCTTACTTTCCTTTTCCAATAGGTCCTTGTCCCTCATATCCCATTTTCTCTAGGATAGCTTTTCCTTTCCCACACTGATCCATATTTATGCTGATGTTTGCTTATGTTGAGTCTTCTTCATCTTTGTATAGCCAACTGAGGATGGCCTTGTCTTTTGATTCATCTTCTAGAGTACCAAATTTTACAAATCTTTCATCTAGAACTATGGTAGTTTGTGATGGTTGTTGTGTTATTGATGTTGGTTGTCCATATGACCTTAGGGATGGCAGCAACTGTTAAAGACATAGTGATTTCCCAATGGAATATTGTCCCATGCCTTTGTCAGTTAACTCAATCTTTTTCTTGAAATTATTGTGATAGAGAATTCAGAGGACCCTTATTGTCTGAAAAAGTAGACTCAACAACACTTGTTTCTTTTGATTGACCCTTTTTCTCAACCCATTTAGATACAATGGTTGGTTTTTTTTCACTGTTAGATGAACCAAAAATGTTTGCTTCATTATTATGGGCCACAAAAGTGTCTTGAGAATTTTTAAGTGTTACAATGTTGGGGATTATTGTAGTTAGCTAATATAGTCACCTCTTGTCCATTGACTAGGAATTTTAAACACTGATGATAAGTTGAAGGAACAACTTGCATTTCATGTATCCATGGATGACCAAAGAGTATATTGTATGTTAGCTCTTTTTCTAGTACTTGGCAAGCTATATTCTTCACCATTGGTTCTACTTGAATAGACAACATGATCAATCCATTGGAGGATCTCTCTTCTTCATCATACGATTTTATTGTCATTTTCCTTCGGGCATCAATAGCATTATCAGAATAACCTAGCACATAGATCAACTTTAAAGTGCAAATGTTTAAACCAACTCCACCATCTATTAGGACATGTTTACCATGGTGTTTGTGGATTAAGAATTCAATGTCAAGTACAGTATTGTGTGGATGATTAAGTTATACATCATCTTGTTTGGATAATGACAAGAAATGAGGTGTGGTTAAATTTCCCTCCATAGCTTGGAATTGACAAACATCTAGATTGTTGGGTACCATGGTGGCTACCAGGGCTTGTTCGAAAACCTCCTTATGAGATGGTGACATTTTAAGGAGTTCTAATATCAATATCTATGTTGGTATTTTTTGTAGTTGATCAACTATGTTATATTGAATCATAGGGGGAGTACTATTTTTAGATGAAACTCCTTTCAATATTACTTTGGATTGCCCCCTTATTACATTGATCAATTTGGAGTCTTGATTTTCCTTGATTTTTATGACATTGACCTGATTGTCAGATGTATCTATGTTTGGGATTAGATCTAATGGTATAATATCCTTGGTTCGCTTGTTACCAACTTGACTACTAGTGATAGTATCACTCTCAACTTTAGAAATACAAAATATTGTGCCATCATAAACGTAGTTAACACTTTTACCTTTACCATTTGTAGAAGACTCTCCCTTTTTGTAATTTGGTAAAGGATCTTTAAATGCAGTATGATCATTGTTGGTTTGATGTCCTTCTACGTATACCTTTTTATTATCAATTAGATCTTGGACTAGATGTTTTAACTCCATGCAATGATTTATCTTGTGTCCCTTGTTATTATGAAATTTACAATAGTCTGCGTCATTCCACCAAGGTGGTTTTACTTTTGGATCCCAAAATCTTGCTTCACATGAGGTGATAAGTCTGTTTGTAATAATTTCTCTCATCATTGATTCAAGTGTTTGTCCCAATGTTCTGAATCATCATCTCTTGGATGATCTTGGATATGTTTATAGTTTAGATTCTCCATTGTTTGAATTGTTGTTTTGATTGACACTTTGTTTGATGTTTTGGTCACTATTTTGATTAGTCTTTGCAGTAGTCACCACCAAATTAAATATTGGTTTCACATTTTGTGTGTCATTTTTGGTATCATTATTTCCAATATTTCTATTCTTTTTCCATAACTTAGGCTTGTCATTGTTACCATAGTGATTGGAGAAATTGGTGTTATTTGATCCTTCATTGAAATGTTTTATCACCCCTCTTTTTACCAAGGCCTCTTCGATCTCGAGGCCATTTTAAATTACTTTCTCAAATGTGGGTGGACATTGTAGTTCTAGCCTATAGCTTATTTCATCAGTTAGGTTGTCAATGAATAGTTCCATTTTTTCTTCTTCAAGTATAGATTGAGGATACCTGGAAAACAACCTTCACCATCATTGTAGAAATGAAAGGAATTTCTCACCCTTGTTTTGTTTCATGTTATAAAGGTCCTTTATTATGACATCATGCTGAATATTAAAGGAATATTGTGATATGAACTTGCTGACTAGTTCTTCAAAAGTTTGAATCCCTGGTTGTAGTTTAGAAAACCATTCCTTACATTGACCTCCTAAGCTCCTTGGAAATAACCTCATTAGATAAGTTTCTTCTTGTGCAAATTCAAAACTCAATGTTTTGAATTATCTTACATGGTCAATTGGATCTGTTTTACCATTGTACTTGTCGTATTTCAGGAATTCACAATGTCTAGGAAATATTATCATATCCACACTCGGATCAAAAGGATAAGGACAAATGTCCTATTATGAGTATCTTTTTGTGGTTCCCTTTTGCATGTCTTGAAGTTGTTGTTGTAAGTTTTGCATTTGATGTGTTATGGCAACAACTGGATATGTGTTTTCTGTGTGTTTTGGTGTTTTCGTTTCATTTTATATAGGTGCTTATTTTAACAAATTAACATCGAAATCTTTTGGAAGTTTCGCACTTGATTCAACTAGCATTAAGATATAATTTTCCATATCTTGTTCTAAGATCTTTTCCATAAACTTATGGAATTTTGGATCTTGTTGTGTTGTTTGTATGTCCTCTACCATTATTTCATTTGTGTTATTTTGGTGTAACCTATTCCAAGGATTTTCTCCAGCCATGGTGTTTGATGTTTCAAATTATTTTTCTATGAGTCTCTATATTTGTAACCTTGTGAAGATTGGAATACAAGTGTTTGTTTTTCCCACTAAACTTTGATCTTCTATGTTTGCATGAGTGTCAAATGAATTTAAATATAGTCAAATAGGATGATATATCCTATTGATGAGACTAGGTTAAAAAAAATCTGATTACTATGCTTCATTTTGTGATGGTAGGATGATAATATCCTGATGAAGAAACTTAACCTAATAACCAAGATTTTGGTTTGATTCATGGACACTTTATAGTTTGCAAGATCTGGATTCAAGTTGAAAATAATTTTAACCTATTAGAACCTATTCATTTCTATTTTAAGACACTATCTAGACCGAGAAGATGTTTTTGTTTGATAAAAAAAAATCTGAGTTTTAGATGTCAACAATTCTGACAGATGTGTCTGGAAGCTCTCTATTTTTTTGCTTTTTGGAAGTGCTAAAACAGACTGTAAAGGCACTATATATGGATGTAGAAGTGCTAAAACAAAGTGTGTAAGCACTAAAATAGACTGTAGAGGGACTATTATGAAGCACTAAAATAGAGTGTGGTCCAAACGCTAAAACAAACTTTAGAGGCGTTATTGTGAAGCGCTAAAATAGAGTGTGGAAGTGCTAAAATAGACTGTAGAGGCGCTATTTTGGATACAAAAGTGCTAAAACAAACCGCAAAAGTGCTAAAATAGAGTGTGGAAGCACTACTTTGGGTTTCAATAGTGTTTTCTAATTTTTCTTCCCGTGAAGAGATTGATTTTCAGGATTTTTTATATTTTGACAAGATACCTCCACTAATAATTTTTTGATTTTGGATGACAAGCCTAATGTTTCTAAGTTTTCTCTATTGTAAGAATTGATCCAGCCTATTGGAATATTCTATCATTGGTTGTGGGATGGAAGACTGATGAATAGGTTGACTATGATTATGTTTTTGTGACAAGGCTCTTCTTTCGAAATAGGCTCGTGAATACAAAGGTTCTAAAGCATAATCATTAGTATATCCTCTGGAAAAATTGTGAAACCTATGGATGAAGGTTCTATGGTGAAGTAAGACTTTCCTACTTTGATATAAAAATTCTCTTCTTTCCAAGAGTTTCTTGTAACCGATTTGTTTCTTTACTTGTTTGACTCTTTCAGTGAGGGATTTCTTGACAAATATTGTCGATTTCCAATCTCTAATCATAAATTTCAACATTTGGTTTTGTTTGACTCTTTTGTGTTCTTTTGGATGATCTTTATTTGAGTTAATGATTTGAGAACACGAAAATCAATTGTAGAACAATTATTTTTAAGTCTAGAATCTAAACAGATAGTGTATGTTCCAAGAACCACACATGGTCCTATTTTCACTAGTTTGTTTAACAAAAATACACTTCAGACAGACTCACTCTTAAGGTCAAAAAGGTTATAGTTATACTCAATATCCCACATCTTAAAATTGTGTTGAATCACATAGCCGTGTCATCCCCTAGAGGGTGCCTATGTTTTTGTCTTTTCCAGGTGCGCACTCAAGGTTAGATTTCTTGATCCCTTGAGAAAACAGTCCTTTGAAATTATATGGTGAGTGTCTTGGGGTCATATTCTTCCCTCCCCTTGCACTACGAGTATTACAATGTCTGGTTACTAAATCAACTAGATTCTACACTATGGTTTATAGATAGGGTTTCTATGTGGTGCGACAAATGATAGACTCCCTTAGGAAACCTCCCAGCCTTTAGAACAAAGGCTTTAGGGATGGTTATCTTGCACACTACCATCGAGTTGGACTATCATCAACAACTCACTTTTTGATTAGAGTGGGTTGGAATCCTTGGCTTTAGGCATTCCCACTTAGGTAGTTCCCGTAGGGTGAGTACTTTTTCCCACTACGACAGGCCTTCTAAAGGATTTTTAAAAAAGTGTAAATTGCATAAAAATAAAGGATGAGTCTGGCATTTTTATAAACTAGTTAAGGGGAGAGCATAAGCCTATTCGCCACACAAGCACAGTAATCAATGTTCAACTTTTAAGCCCAAAAAGATGATGTGCTAATCCAAGTGAAGATGTTGCTTCACAAAAATGATGATGTTAATTTTAACTGATACAACAAATGTGTGATGACTATCCTAGGATTGATATATTTTAAACCAAGTGATTGCCCTAGTATTGATTCTTTTTAGTCCAAATGCATCAAAATAAAATTCTGGCCATGGTCACATCGGATCCAAATATGAAATTATAGAAGCGCTAAAACAAAGGGTATAAGTGCTATAGTTTAGATCAAATGCGCTATAGTTTTCATCAAAAGTGCTACAAAATTTGGGAGAAGTGCCATAGAATTCAGCCGAAGCACTACACAAATTTGAAGAATAGTGGCCAATTGTCCTAGGAACATCTGGTAGATGCACTAAAATAGACTGTGGAAACGTTATAGTTTTCTCATTAGAAGCGCCATAGTTTTTGTTGAAGTGCTGAAACATACCTTTGAAGCGCTATAGTTTTCATTGGAAGCGCCAAAAAATCTCTAGATTGCACTAAAATGAACACACCAGAATCCTGAACAACACTTTTTCAGATTTTTTTTGTGAAATATGCGGTTAGGGCCCCATGGTGGGTGCCAAATTGTAAGTGTGAATAAGTAAAACAAACTAGAAACACTTCTTAATGAAACATTATATCAAAATTCAATCATCAATTAACTAATTTAAAGAACAGAAAACTTGAAAGCTTCTCATTGTTTCCTATCTCCAAAGATTTATTAAATCATAGAGGGCTCTGGGTGATCCCACAATAGTGGTTTATAATTTTTGGCCAAACTGGACACTAAAATTATTATGTTTAACTAAATCTTCACATTCGGGCACCTATAGCGGCTAAACCGTGAGAAATTTGAAGATGATGCAAACTAGAGTCTCATCACATTTTTTCTATATATTCTAAAAATATTTTTTTCAAAATTTTTGGAATCAGATTGCTCTTCTTTTTCCATCTCCCACGAAAACTGGTTTTTTTTTCAAAAAACAACATTTTTAAAAAGTGATGCACACCGTATAACGCATAATTATTTTTCCATGAAGGATAAAATTCTAATTATTTCAAATTTATATTTATAATTCTGATATCTAGTGCTTCCACTTGGTTAGATAGTTTTTTATTGAATATTTTTTCTTTAATCAAGTTTTGAAGTCAAACCAATTACAATTCAGACATAGCATGACCATATAACGTGTAATTTTTTTTTTTGGATCAAGGACTTCAATATCTGGTGCACTCATATTTTTCAATTTTTTTTTGATAATTTGCTATTTTTCCACATGTGTAGAACATAGACCTTCATTTTTGATGAAAAACTTATGTTTAATAAAACTTAAAAAACAAATACATAATAAAACCAAAACATATTAAAATTATATTTTTTGGATAGTTCATTCTAAGGACTACCTGATTCCAGTTGGGTTTGTGAATATTTCTCCATTTTCATCCTCAACCTGAGCTTCGAAGTGCCAAAATTAGTTTTTTTTTGTGTCTTGGGGGGGATGAGGGATAAGGGGGGTTCATACGAACCCCTTTCCAATGCATTTTATTTTTATTTTTTTGGCGGCCAAAATTCAAAGAGGTTCACAAAAAACCTGGTTCGAGTGAACCCCTTATGGGTTCAGTCAAACTAGTAGATTTGTACGAACCCCCAAAATCACATTTTTTGCCTTCGGATAATTTTTTGTGATTTTTCCTTCCTCACTTGAATTGTAAACCACTATTGTGGCTTCACCCCTCTCAGATTTGGTAAGCACTTGTGACTGTTAAAATGAAAATCTAGAGAATGGAAGGATGCTAAATGAAATGATTAAATGATTGATAATGATTTCTAGATGATATGAAACTATTGTAATCTATTTTGACATGAAAACTAATAAACGAAAGCTACAGTAAAATTAATATGCAGTCGTGATATGAATTCTAATGATGCTATGATGCTATGATGCTAAGATGCTATTGCTATGATTCTTGAATGCTAAGATGCTTAATTTCTTTTCCTGCAAAGTAAGATTGCACAAAGATGGGATCTATTTCCTATGGAATGGGGTTATATTTATAGATTCACGGTAGAAAATTTGCACATAGGAAGCATAGCAAAGGCTTTGATTCAATCTAGAGAATTGAATGGTGAGAGATTGATAAGATTGAGCTGATTATGGGAATGGTTTCTCCCCATGAAAACATCAGGGAAGATGATAGGAAGAATCAGAGGAAGAAGATTTGAGAGATTGATTCAAATTTGTCTCCAATTTGTTTCCACTGCTTCCCGTGAATACCAGTTGAATGAAATTAGACATAAATTAGACATATAATATCTAATTTGGTAGGTGAGTGAATAGAGAAAAATTTCCTTTATGCCTTTATTTAAATATTTTGATTTATTTAAATTAGCAAAAGGGGAATAAATAATCTAATAAAACAAACTATAGAATTTTTTCTTATTAAATAAATATAGAAGGTATATGATAATTAAACAACAAAGTATTTAACCTTGTTTAATTAATTAAGATTGAATGATGTGATAAGTAAATAACACAAACTATTGAAGTTGTATATTTAATTAAAGAATAGAAGAATTAGAATGTGAATTATTTAAATAAATATTTTTATTTATTTAATGGTAGATGAATTTAATTATGATAATTAAATAAAACAAAGTGAATATTCATTTATTTAATTAAGACGAAAATAATAGAATAAAGATTGAAGAATTTAAGATGAACTATATAAATAAATATTTATATTTATTTAGTAGTAGATGAAATAAAGGGTTAATTGATCAAATAAATCATATTTAATTAATTATATTCGCCAGACCATTTTTAGGTGTATACACCAAACTTCTTTGAATCCATTCAACAATGACCCAAAAATATAGTTGAATCCTTTGTTGTGTGGTTTATAAATTTCATTATGTTATCTCTCATTCATTTGTGAGTTTCCTATGAATTTGACTTGCGATACAATATTTATAGAGTCCATCAGATACACTCTCACCATGTTGACAAAAATGTAGGGACTTCATGTTTATTGCTTTATATTTTTGGCCTTTTTACTTGAGCTATAGTTGATGTTCTTTTTCCCTTATTTTTCATTATTGTGACCATTTGCTCATTATTATTTTTCTTATAAAGGGTTAAATTTTCATTTTTTTGGTAAAATCCTTTAGCATGATTTTGTACACATATATTTACCAAAACCCCAATACATTTTTTTCAAGAAGCTATATACCTTACACTCTATTTTAATTGAAAATTACATAACACAACACATTTTTATGTAATAAGTTTCATACCTTCCCACTTTATTTTGTATATGAAATTTAGAAAAAATCCTTTATTTTTATATAAAACTTCTTGTAATATAGCTTATTTATGGTCAAATTAACTTGAATATAACATTAACTTGACAATAAGGTTTCTTTAATTTTGGTAAGATCCTAAAACAATTGAATACTACTTTCATAGACTTCGTGCCTAGAAAAGGACAAACTGATAACTTGATGGACTTTATACCCATAAGCTTGTGCAATATTGTTTATAAAATTTCTCTAAATTGGTTGTGTTAATACTTAAGAAAATCCTTTCTCCACTTATCTCCCAAAACTAAAAAGGATTTATCTAGGGAAGAAAAATTCTCGATACTATTGTTACTACTCATGAGACAATCCACTCCATGGAGAATTATAGGAAATACGCATGGCTTTAAAAATTGATATATCTAAAGCCTATGACAGAGTCTCTTGTTCTTTCCTTTTAGTAACTCTTCAAAAATTTGGTTTCCAAGGAAGAATTATTTAGCTTATTAAAGAATGTGTAATCACTCCTATGATTTATGTGCCAGTTAATGGTGTTCCTAGGGGTTTCTTCTTGAATGAAAGATGGATTAGACAAGGAGATTAAATCTACCCCTATTTGTTATCATTGTGGCTAAAGTTTTTGGGAGGAATATCGATAAAATTATCCTTTAGAGAAATCTCAAAGGTGTTCAATTTTCTTCTTTAGCTCCTTCCTCCCACCAAAAAATTGTGGATGATACTATCTTATTTGGGTACTTTTATGTTCTTCTTTAGCTCCTTCCTCCCACCAAAAATTTGTGGATGATACTATCTTATTTGGGTGCTTTTATGTTCAAGAAGTTAAATAGTAAAAAAAATTATTGAGTAGGTATGCTCAATTATCTTGTTAGCATATTAAGTACAATAAAAGTATCCATTAACTATTAAGTATTGAAGTAGATCTCCAAAAAAATTTATCAAAATTATAGGTTATCAAAAGGTTGGTATTTCTATTACTTACCTTAGTTTTCCTTTGGCTATGAAGAAGTTTCCTAAAAAATATTGAAATAGTATCATAGAAAGGATACAAACAAATTTTGTATTAGAAAGGAAAACTCCTTAACCTGACAAGTATCATCTTCTTAAAGATTATCTTCAAAAAATTCTTATATATTTTATATCCTTATTCAAGATCCCTACTTTTATGGAAAGCATATAGAGAAAATTCAAAAAAAAAATTATGGTCATATGTGGAGGAAAATAAAACAATTGATTTAACTAATTAGGATATAGTTTGCAAACTTGAAAATTTTGGAGGTTTAGGCATGAGAAGTTTACAACAGTACAATAAAGAACTTTTATCTAAAATTAGGTGGAACATGATTTTGAATAAAAAATATTGGGCTAATGTTTCTAAGGATAAATACTTTGGAAATGTAGATAACAACTTATTTCTCTCCTCTTATATCCCTAAAGCTTCATTAATATGGAATAATGTTTTGAAAAAAATGTGCTTTCCTAGACAAGAGATTAGATGACGTGTGGGGAATGAAAAATATCAATTTTTGGGATGATATGTGGTGTAAAAATTCTAACTTGTCCAATGTCCCTTCCTTTCCTATCTTAGGGATATTTTGATCAAGTTGTATGACACTAATCTATTAGTTTATATTTATTGGTAGGGATGAGAGCCAAAATGGAAGGATTTCCCTCTAATCGTTTTTAGAATATTAGGAATGGTGTGGTAAAAAACCAAATTTTGAAGCATTTAAGAGATTGCACAATTTTTAGTCTCTCGAGAGAAGATGAAATAATTTGGTCTCCCAACGCCTCTAGTTACTTCTTGGATGATTCAACGTATAGCATGATTTTTTATTCAAAGATCCTATATCCTTCAATTGGAAGTTTATTTGGAACCATAGGGTTATTCCAAAAATAAATAAAAAATTGTTGATTTTTGGTCATAATAAAATTCTAACAACTAATAATATTATGAAGAGAGGGTTTAATTTTGTTAATTGGTGTATCATCTATTGAGCATAAGAATATTTTTTAAACATTTTTTCTTACACTATAGCTTTACTTGGAAAGTGTGGGAAGAGCTCTTTACTTCTCTTGAATTTTCTTGGATTGTATCAACAACTATAAAATATTTTATCTTAAGCTAGATAAAAAAATTCCCCTTTTTCTCACCCTATCACTACAAAACTATATAACCAAATTATCCCTTTCCTTCCCTGGGTTGTTTGGAAGGATAAAAACAATAGAATCTTCATAGAGGAAGTCAGAAACAACAAAGAGGTTTTTAAATCTATAAAAGATGGCATTAAAGTCAATATTAATGTAGTTAATTTGAGAGAAACTCTTAAGCTTCCCTTTTACTCTTGAATTAAAAATTATAATAAGGAATTAATCAACCTAAGAATAAGGTCAAGCCTAGTAAGAAAATCCTAAGAAAAAACATCAAATGGAATAAATCAAACGAAAGATGGCTAAAATTGAATTTTAATGGTTACAAAAGGGGGAATCCTTGAAGTTTTGTGGTTGGTGGTATCCTAAGAGGTGAGGAGTTTGTGATTGAATTCTTTTCTAATAATGTGGGAATGAAAATAAACAATGAAGTGGAGGAATTTGTTGCTTGGTAGGGTATAAAGAGAGCCTTTCTTAAAGACTTCCCAAAAAAATAAAATAGAAGGTGACTCTAAGCTAATCATTAGTTTTCTTTAGAACTTCTCAATAACTCCTTGGATAATTAGGAATTTTATTGAAGATAGTAGATTATAGCTACCTAACTTCTCCCATTTAAAGATCTCTCATACCTTCAGAGAAGGAAATGAATTAGTGGATTATCTCACTAATATAGGCCTCCAATGTAATGATTGGGAGCATTGGCTATTTGATGAAAACCTCACATTGCAAATAAAAGTCCGTTTGATTAAGAATTGACAAAACTAAAATTACAAAAGGTGGTTTGATGATTAGGATTAATATTAATTCAAGGGTTAGAACTTCGAATATGAAGCATCAATTTTTTTTAAAGTGTGGTAGTCTCTCTTTTATGATTAAAGGAATATCTCAAGAATCTTATAATTTGAATAAGATAGATAATAATTTTCATATGATTCCTTCATTTAATTATTATTTTCTTTCCTAGTCATTCTTTCAACACGTAAGAAATAGATTGTCCAAAAGCATGAATAATCTGATAGAGATCGAAGGTATTGTTCTAATAATTATCATCATTAAAATTTGGTTTTAAGTTGGGATAAAAAGTTCAATGATCACTAGTTATGCAAGTGATTTGAATAAAGTCTTTAGAAAGGGCATGCTTTAATTAAAATATTTAGTCATTCAAAATATTATAAGCAAGGTTATATTTATTATCATAATTTTTGGATCTTTGAGATAATCTCTCTCACTCGTGTCATTTCCATGATTTTTGTTCTTGTGGGGAAGTTTAACAAAAATCTTACTAGTTTATTTTCTAACATCTCTATTTTGTGTGGAAACACTTGTGCTTCTATATATACGATTCTTTCTTGTCTCCTTTTTGTTGTATAAGGTTTTCTTCAAAGCGTTTTTATTGAGAGAAAGGTCCACAAAAATGGGTGGTCGAGGTTACACTTTGAACCCACCACCTTTGTTGTAAAACTAAAAATTATGTGAGTTAAAAATCCTTGGGAGAGACACTTCTTAACTCAAGTGTAAAAGGTATCTATGCAAAATTTGTATGCCAATCTTTACTAGGGTCCACACACTCCTTTATACTCTCCTTGGATTGAGTAGGTAACATGAGTTTTGGAATGAGTAGGGTGATACTTGGAAGAATATGGTTTAGGACCAAGGTTCAATAGGTTAAAGGTCAACACCCATAAGGTCCTTAAAACTGATTTGATGTAATCATGATGTGGTTATATATATATACATAATTTTTCACTTTGATAAAAATAGATATTAATATATAGTTTTTATCTTATTCACTTAGATGCAAAAATATATTAATTCTTTTCTCCTCAAGGTAAGATAACTGAATTGTAACCATATTCTGTAATGGTGAAATGATTCCATCATACCCAAACATCATTACTAAATTTTCATATTATTAACCCTTGATTATACAACATCATGGTTATTGTACTATTAAATCTATAGAAATATTGTATTTAATTAATAAAATTTTAAATATTAGTGGAGTTATCCCCCTACTTAATTATATTATTAGTGATATATAAAATTCTCTAGAGGATAACCATTTCATAAGTAGGAGGTATTTTCTACTGCATGCCAAATTATGATATTGCTACCTAGATTCAAATGTGTGGTTTTTGAGTCAAACTCATTGATCCATGTTTCATGATTAGTGTTTCACATAAACCCATCTCTCATGAGTATTAATGGTCTACTCACCACTCATTTCTTCTATGTGATGATCACAATCATTCACCTTTGTGAGAATCACCTAGATGCAATGAGTGTTGAGTGGATCATGTTGGAAACATGAGAATGTGATGATGTTTGGATGTGTATGGTGTTGTCATTTATGTCAACCCATTATAGCAATGAAGAAGTGTTGGTATAGAGAAGACCAAATGGTGTGAATAATTGGTTGTCTTAGAGTGAAAATTTAGTGTTACATTGAATTAGTTTTGTGGTCCACATTGCTCCACTATGCAGTATCTTGTCATGCAATTTAGATTTGTTGATGATGTGTATTGAAGGTGTTCTGATCCAAAGTTTCAAGATTGTATATCTTCCATAGTTGAATATAATTTTGATAGAGTATCAAGCTCTGTAATGCTAGTGTTATTGATACATAGTACATATTGGAATGCTCTGCATTCCTTTGTGCATGAATATTATCCTATGTGGTTTTGAGGAAGTGTTTAAAGATGTCAAAAGTATGTGTGATCCAAGTGGCATGTGTTTTTCTAGTTCGCATGTCAAGTTGTGAATGAATAGTTGGTTCACTCAGTTATTGCTTCACTAGATTTGTTATGTGGTGATGACCTAAAGATTTTAGAGTTCTACAGAGTTGATGTATGGAGTGGATTTATGCAAGTGATTATAGGTCATTCAAACCTATTTTGATGTCATACATGTTTTGATTTATTTTGTAAATTATGTGGAATGGTTTTTTGAGCGAATATGTTGTGTATGACATGGTTCATGCAATTAGGCATACCTAATTGATGTTTTTGTTGGTTGTGGTATATATGAAGGGTTGATTCATTGTATGAATCATGAGATGTATGAATATAGAGTGTGTGTATGTGAAATCTAATCTAGTGTGAAGTGTTGAAACTGAAGTGGTGAATTATGAAGTGTGTAAGGTTAGTTTTTAGAGCTTAATTGGAATTGTATCTTCAACATGTTACAAAAGCATTATTAGCAGATCATTTTGGTAGTGAACCACCCTTTCCTCTATTCTTTTCTATTCTAGGCAGTGAGCCCTTGGTAGTGACCCATTCTTTCCATTTGGACAGCAAGTCCACCATTCTTTAATCTCTATTGTAACAGATTATAATATATTGCGAGTTGATCCTCACCATGGTTTTTTCCCTTTCCAGGGTTTTCCATGTAAATCTAGTGTTCTTGTGTTCCTTGATGTGATGTATGCAATTCATGTTCCTTTCCATTATTGAAAGTTTAATGTGATGCTTTGAAAGGATGTGTAAATTTATGAAGTTAAAAAATTTCAGTTAATACTGATTCAACCCCCCTCTCAGTATTCTAGGTGTTCAAAAATTGGTATCAAAGCTCGATTCCTTCTATTGGATTGATTGCTAAGGTAGATCTTAGAGATTGAACACATGGCTAAAAGGAAGTATAATATTCCTTCAATTCAGAGATTATCCCTAAAGGATCTATTGAAGAAGACTATGAAGTTCGTATGGAAGAACTCAAATCAAGTCTTTATGATCTAAAAAAAAGAGTGTGAGAACAAGGAATTGAAAGAAAATATTAAAGATGTAGATGAGTGTATCAAAAATTTAAGGGAACAACTAAAGAAAGCTAAAGAAATATTCAAGGAAACAAATGAGCAGCTCAAGCAATCAAATGAGACAATCACCAATCAAAAAGTGCAAGTTGAAGAAGAAAAAAGAGTTGAATATTGTTTGAATGCCAACTTGAAAGATAAATATGAAGAATGTTCAAAGCTTGAACAATAGATTGAGAATTTGAGATCAAATTTGGAGAAAGAAAAGATTCAAGAAGAAAAATTCAAGAAGAGATCCACCTTGCTTGATGAGATGATTGCAAATGAGAAGGATTCAAAGGAAAAAGATGCATTAGGGTTTAGAAAAGGAGAAATGTTAAAGGTGAATCAAACTTCAAACAATGTTGAAAAGAAGAATGATAAGAAGAGAAATTTCAAATAGGTTTGGAACTAGAAGAAATATTTTGAAAGGTTTCCTATAAGACAACCTACAACACAAAAGTATTCATATTTTAATGGTTACTATTATTCCCACAATAAATGTTGATATAAAGCAGTAGAGTGTAGAATCATAATGAATCAGAATGTTTAATTCTTTCCTAGTTAGTGTTTTACATGAAATAGATTAGCCATAAAGCTAGTGAATATAGAAGTTGGATGATGAATGGTTACAATAATGGTATAATTTTTCAATCATTCAATGCTTACTTCTATACATGTAATAGATTTTGGCATAAGGCTTTTGAATGCAAATATAAAATGGAACAAAATAAGTTTTTCAGAAAAAAAGTGCCACATGTAATAAATGCAGTAAACTAGGACACATAGCTAATTTTTGCATAAGAAAACATGTGAAACCCTTTGTTTCATAATGGAAGAAGATTGACCCAGTGAAGAAAGTTGATCTAGTTGAGATGAAGAGGGAAATGAAAAAGACATGGAAGAAAAAGAAAGAGGGTGAAGTGAAGAGTTCCCAAATGAAAGACTTTGAATGAACAAGAGATAATTGAGATGACTGGTGCGACCCACAAAGGAAAATAATTTTTTTTAAGAACAATTGAAGATTTTTTCATTAGGTATGATACGATGGTTATTGGTCATAAAGATTGTTTTCCAAGAAAAGACCACATAGTTTCTTTTGATGGCATTTAAATTTCTATTGACATGGTTAGGAGTGGTATGGATTATGATCTATCTGAGCTACTTTGAATGAATATTTTGAAGAACTTGAAGGAAATCAAGAAGAGAAAGAAAAATACATTTTTGATTGTCTGCTTACTCTTTTACGTCATGAAAGAGTTATCGATAATTGGTAGGATAGGATGGACAAATACAAAACCTATTTCTCATCAGATCAGGAATTTCATGATAAACCTTCATGGTTTGGATGCTCAAGAGTCTTCTTTTTCTACATTCTTTGGGACATTTCAGATGAGGATGAACATGTTGGATGTTGTGGTTGTGTTGCTGATATGCGGTAGTCATTGATGTCAACACTATTAGGATTAATTTCTTTTAAGGATGTATATGTTGAGGATATTGAGAAAATTATAGTAAAATATGGTGAAGGTTGTCTGTGAAGTAGTGAAGATCAATGTGATGGAAAGTTCAACATGTTGATGATCATAAGTTACAGATTAAAGGGTTTTTTGTTGAGCCTATCTATTTTATCTACCAAAATTTTTAGAGATTGTGCTCTATCTTTGTTGCACATCTGCATTGATCGTTGTGCTCACAATCGGTGATTTTCTCTTGCATGTTCATGGTTTTCATGTTCATGGCCGACAGGGTGTTTGAAGCGTGTTTTGGATCTTCGAGGAATAACCTAAGTTGAAGGTGTTTTATGTTCAAAGATATTGTTTTGGGTCTCTACTTAGTTGTGGCCAACTTTAGTTGATTCACATTAACAATCTTCATTGTTTTGAGCCAATAGTTTGTATTCATCTTATTATTTTGTTGAAGCTAACATGAAGTGTTGTAATTCCTTGTTGTAGATATATATGAGCAATTTTTTTATCTCATTTGAGACATGTATGATGCGAACTGTGCAAGTTCTATGTGTAAATAAAGTTCAGATCATTTGAAGCCATAGAAGAGAGTGAAGAAGAGTGAAGAAGTGTTCATGTGTTTAACCAAAACTATAACTGGGCATTAGCAAATGATACTTTCTCAGTTCAAAATATTCAGATGGATTTAATCTGAATGTTTCTATAAGATAGTGAGTTTTCCTTTGTACTTGAGCAGTGAGCTCTAGGTAGTGTGTCTGAATGCATGTGCATTCCTCATTTATTTTTATTATACTTTTAATAGGGTATAAGTTGTGGATTAACCTCCACCATGGTTTTTACCCTAATAGGGTTTCCACACAAAAATCTTGGTGTTATGTGTGTTTCTGATGTGTTGTTGATTTATGATTTCATGATTATTAATCAGATCTGAGAATAAGGGTTAATAAGTTTAATAAGTTTGAATTTTTGTGACAACTAATTCACCCCCCCTCTCAGTTGTCTTCCCTTGTGTTGCCAACAATTGGTATTAGAGCAGGTTCCTTGGAAGAAGTTTAACAACTTGAGGTGATCTGGGATGATAACATATAAGAAGGATAGTCTGAGATTTGATGTAATAAATTATTCTCTATGGAAGACTCGAATGAAATGTCATCTGAGATACATTGGTGAATCTTACTGGAACATTACATGTAATAAGTATGTTATCCCTTAAAATGGTCCTACTACTACTATTGATATTAGAGATGTTGAATACAATATCAAGGCTAAGGAAGCATTGTTGAGTGCTTTGACTAATTATGAGATGATGAATGTTATGAAACTGAAGACTACTTATGAGATCTAGAAAAAGTTGGAAACCTTGTATGAAGGTGATGCTAATGTGAAGATTGCTAAGCTACAAAGTTTGAAAGGAAAATTGATGCAGGAGCATCCTTGGTTCTTGGAAATCTTGCATCAACCAAAAATATTTTATTTTAGTTTTGTTCTTATTTTATTCTTGTTCTTGTTTGAGTTGGTAGATCCAGTGTTTCTTCATGTTTTCTCTTCAGATCGTGTGCACCTAGGATTTCATTGTGGACATTCTCAATTGGTTTATTCCAAGTTTTTAGGTCATTTGGATATTTTTCTGACAAGTTATTGCTTTCGGATTAAGTGGTAGTTTTTGGTCCTAGCCCCGAAATAACTTCAGACCCTAACAGCTAGTTGGATTGATTGCGGATCTCACCCATTGTTTGTGGATTCTCACGGTGTGTTTGTATTTGTTTTGTGGAGTGTCCTCGACCTTGCATTTAGGTCCACACTTCATCATATGTTTCTAGCGTGGATGAATTTCAGATTTGAGGCCGACCTATTTTTGCACATGTTACATTTTATTCATTGGAGATTCTAATGATCTTTGGCCAACGTTGATGTCTCTTGACTCATGGATATAGTATAAAGATAGTATTGAATCCTTAGACAAGAGCAACAAGATTTATGATTAAGAAGAATATTTTACATTAGGTCTGATTTGTAGGATTTCGCTTGCATGTATGAGCACTATATTTTGAGCATGTTTTAATCAGGCCCGTGTGCCGAATCTATAAGCTCGGATGTGGCTGACTATATGTGATCAATATTTTAGATAATGAGAATGTTTTCATCTACATTTTCCTCCATAAATTGTGTTGCTTTTGTTGTTTTACTCTTGCTACATGGTTCAGACTGTTCTCTTTGAGGACCCTCCTTATCATGGCTACACCAATTGGCATCAGAGCGAGGTTCATTCCTTGCAAGTTGTGCAGTCTTGTTGAAGATTTGTTGTAGGGTGGCAGATTGAGGATCTGACCTACAACTATAGAGGGCTTGTTTCAAGATGGTGGGAAGAATAAATGTTAGAGGAAATGCAGCGTGTGGAAATTCAGACCCAACTTTAATGGAGATGTTGAGAGGAATTGCTGCTACATTAGATGTAGTTGAAATGACCCAGAAAAGAGGTTGACTAATTGAAGATGTAAGTGATGAAGAAGTAGAAGAGAAAGAAGGATTTACAGGAGGAGAACAAACTGGTCTTGATTAGGAAGAAAATAGGTTCATAAGAGCCCTAACTAGAGTGAACACTAAGCCGCATTTCAATCCACTGGATTATACTGGCAAGTTGGATTCAGATGAATTGATAGATTCGATAGCAGAGATGGAAAAATAATTTGATTTTGTAGGTACCCCAGAGGACAAGAAGGTGAAATTATCCTATACAAAGTTGAAAGGACATGCATTCCTTTAGTGGGAACACTTACAGACAGATAGACAAAGGAAAGGGAAAGAGAAGATAAGATCGTGGGATCATATGGTGAATAAGTTGAAGACAAATTTTATGCCTACAGACTATCAAATCAGTCTATTCCAAAAATTGTAGAATTTGAAGCAGAAAGAGTCAAGTGTAACATAGTATACTGAAGAATTTTACAAAATGAATATCAAATCCAGACATTCAGAAGATGAGATTGAACAAGTAGCCAGATATATCAATGGTTTGAGGTCATCTATTCAATATGAGATCAGTTTGATGAAGTTATTGAATGTGGAGGAGGCATATCAATGTGCCCTAAAATCAGAAGAGAAGTTTAATAAAAGACATGAGAAAAGACAGAGAGGAAGAGGTGGAAGATTTCAAAGGGGAAGAATATTTATAGGAGGAGGAAGAGGAACATTTGTATATCAAAATAAGGAAAAGGAGGTCAGCAAGAATGAAAATTCATACCAAAGAGATGATGGAAAATCCTACAGAGGAGGAAGATATGGTGGTTATAGAAATGAAGGACATAGGAAAGATGATAGGGGCCAGGAGAAAATAATATTCAAGGGACTTTGTTTCAAATGTGGTGAAGAAGGACATAGAGCATTTGAATGGAAACAAGGAGAGACAAGCAGAAGGACTAAAAATAATAGAAGAACAACCTTTATGGAGGAGGAACATGCTGGATCATCTAATCAACCAGAAGAAGGAGAAGTATTAGATAATAGGAGAGTGTTGTGTCAAAGTGAATTGGAGAAAGAACCATTATAGAGGAAGAATTTGTTTCAGACTAGATGCAAGGTAGCTGGTAAATGTTGCAAAGTGATCATTGATAGTGGAAGTTTGGAGGACTCAAATTCTAAGGAGATGGTGACCATGATGAAATTTTGTGTGATATTATGCCTATGGATGTATGCCATATTTTTTTGGGAAGACCTTGGTAGTATGATAGACAATCTATTCATGATGAAAAGAAGAACACATACACCATTGTTGCAAATGGGATGAAGCAAACTTTGTTGCCCTTGGAGGAGGTTCCTAAAATTGAGATTTGTACAACTGCTAGAATTTTTTTGGTTGATGGAAGGAGATTTCTAGATGCACTGAGACATGAGAACCTATGCTATTCCTTGGTTCCTAAGAAATTTTAATACTTGAAGCATGAAGGAGAACATCTAGAAGAAATAAAAGAGTTGTTGACAAAATATGAAGATATTATTTCAGATATTGTACCTAATGGATTACCACCTATAAGGAGTATTAGTCATAGTATGGACCTAATTCCTAGAGCTAGTTTTCCTAACAAAGAAGCACACCAGATGACACTAGTAGAAAATGAAGAATTGAATAGAGAAGTGGAAGAGTTGTTAAGGAAAGGTTTGATCAGAGAAAGCTTAAGTCCTTGTGTAGTACCTGCAGTATTGGCACCTAAGAAGGATGGAGAATGGAGGATGTGTAAAAACTCTAGATCCATAAACAAGATCACCATGAAGTATAGATTTACTTTGCTTCAGATGGATGACATAATGGATTGTTTTAGTGGATCTAAGTATTTAACAAAGATAGACTTGAAGAGTGGATATCATCAGATCAAAATAAGAGGAGATGAGTGGAAAACAACATTCAAGAAAAATGAGGGATTGTATGAGTGGTTGGTGATGCCTTTTGGATTGATAAATGCACTAAGTACTTTCATGTGGCTGATCAATGAGGTATTGAAGAGATTCTTGGGTAAGTTTTTGATCGTTTAATTGGATGAGATCTTGATTTTTCAGTAAGACTAGGGAAGAAGATTTATTGCACATAAGACAAGTTTTTCAGAGGTTGAGAGAAGAGTAGTTGTTGATAAACATTAAAAAGTGTAGTTTTGTGAAGGAGGAGTTGGTATACCTTGGGTTTGTGATACCAGTAGATGGATTGAAGATGGACCTTGAAAAGGTAAGAGCTATTGTTGAATGGCCTACACCTGAAAGCATTGGAGAGGTAAGATAATTTCATGGATTGGCTAGTTTCTATAGAAATTTTATTAGGAATTTCAGTTCTATTTGCAGTCCAGTGATTGAAACAATGAGAAGAGATAGGAAAGATTTTAAATGGACATCTAGAGCAAATAGAATTTTTGAATTATTGAAGCAAAAGGTGGTCGAGCAGCTTGTGTTGGCTTTACCATACTTTGATAAGGTATTTCAAGTAGATTGTGATGCAAGCGGAAATGAAATTGGAGCAATGCTAAGTCAAGAAGGAAGACCAATAGCCTATTTCAGTGAGAAATTGAATGATGCAAGGAGGAGATATTCAATGTATGATCAAGAGTTAAATGCTATAGTTCAAGCCTTGAAGAAGTGGAGACATTATTTTTTATCTAGGGAATTTGTGTTGTATACAGATCATCAAGTTTTGCAATATTTGAACAGTCAAGGTAAGTTGAATCATAAACATATGAGATGGGTAGAATTCTTCCAGAGTTATACTTTTGTTTTGAAACATAGGAGTGAAAAATAAAATAGAGTTGTTGATGCATTGATTAGGAGAAGGAACTTGTTGACACAAATGAAAGTGGAAGTATTACTCTTTGATGAATTGAAGAGCCTGTATGTGGAAGACCCTGATTTTGCAAAACCTTGGAAAGCATGTAAAGAACCAGTTTTTGAGGATAGAAGTTAGTGGTTGGATTACTTCATTCAAGGGGATATGTTGTTTAGGGTAAACCGGTTGTGTATATGTCAAAGATCAATGAAGGATAACTTGATAAAGGAGAAACACAATGGAGGATTGGTAGGACATTTTGGGATTGACAAGACAGTAGCATTGGTAAGTGAGAACTACTTTTGGCCACAGATTCATAAGGATGTGAGCAGATTTGTGCA
This sequence comes from Sequoiadendron giganteum, assembly GCA_007115665.2. Taxonomy (NCBI): domain Eukaryota; kingdom Viridiplantae; phylum Streptophyta; class Pinopsida; order Cupressales; family Cupressaceae; genus Sequoiadendron; species Sequoiadendron giganteum. Next base: position 164,356,351 of record CM021105.1, read on the forward strand.
GAGTTGCAGAGTTTTTGAAGTTGCAAAAGGGAGTAGTCAGAATGGTGGGTTGTATAAACCTTTGACAGTACTAGAAAGAACTTGGGAATATATCAACATGGATCTCATACTTAGTTTTCCCAAAACACATAAAGGTAAGGATTCATTATTTTTAGTAGTAGACAGATTTTTTAAAATGGCACATTTCATACCTTGTAAAAAGACAACAGATGTAGTACAGGTAGCAGATTTTTTTTCAGAGAAGTAGTCAGATTGCATGGATTACCTAGGAGTATTTTTTTAGATAGAGATACAAAGTTTGTTGGTTAATTTTGGAGGACACTTTGGAAGAAGATGAAGAAATTTTTTAAATTAAGTTCTACTTTGCACCCACAGACAAATGGACAGATGAAGGTAGTAAACAGGAGTTTGGAAATTTACTGAGATGCTTGGTTGGAGAGAAAACTAGAAGTTGGTATTTATCCCTTGCATAAGAAGAGTTTGCCTACAATAACTCAATGAATAGAAGTACATGAAAGACACCATTTGAGATCGTTATTGGAGTGCATCCTAGAAGTATATCAGAACTAAGAGACATTAGTACAAAAAGTAAAAGAAGTGCAAAGGTAGAAGAATTTTTAGAACACATGAAGGCAGTACATACTCAAGTGAAGAAGCATTTGGAAAACATGAATAAGAAGTATAAGGAGAATGCAAATGAAAAGAGGAGACATAAGGAATTTGATGTTGGAGATGAAGTGATGGTATATCTGAAAAGGGAAAGATTCCTAATTGGTACATATAGTAAATTGAAGATGAGGAAGTTTGTACCTTGCAGGATATTGAAGAAATTTGACTCGGGGTATGCATATGAAGTAGAATTACCAGAAAAAATGAGAATATCACCTATATTCAACATCACAGACTTACATCAGTACCATGAAGAAAAATTTAGTGAGGATGATAAGGTACATATGGAAGGAAAAATTCCCAAACAATAATTAGATGAGATAGAAGAAGTTTTGGATGTCAGAGATGGGAGAAAGACTTGTGGAAAGCAATATAAGGAATATCTGGTGAAATGGCAGGGTAGACCAGTGGAGGATTCTTCTTGGATTTCTCAGCCTGAGGTAGACTGTCTTGGTTTTCCTTTGGCCCCAGTAAAGTAAGGAACTCCATTTTCATCAACCCTGGATGTTTGATGTAGGAGCATCCTTGGTTATTGGCAATCTTACATCAACCAAAAATATTTTCTTTTAGTTTTGTTCTTATTATGTTCTTGTTCTTGTTCAAGTTGATAGATCCAGTGTTTCTTCATGCTTTCTCATCAAATCGTGAACACCTAGGATTTAATTGTGGATGTGCTCAATTGGCTTATTCCAAGTTTTCAGCACATTTGGATCTTTTTCCAACAAGTTATCACTTTTTTATTAAGTGGCAGGTTTTGGTCCTGGCCCCGAAATAACTTCAGACCCTAATGGTTAGTTGGATCAATCACGGATCTCACCCGTTGTTTGTGGATACTCACGGTGTGTTTGGATTTTTTCTATGGAGTGTCCCCAAACTTGAATTTAGGTTCACACTTCATCATACATTTCTATTGTGGATGAATTTAAGATTTGAGGCTGACCTATTTTTGCACACATTACATTTTCTTCATTGGAGATTATAATGATTTTTGGCCAACACGGATGTCTCTTGACTCATGGATATAGTATAAAGCTAGTATTGAATCCTTAGACAACAACAAAAATATTGATTCTTAAGAAGAATATTGTACATTAGGTCCAATCTATAGGATTTCGCTCACGTGTATGAGCACTATATTTTGAGCATGTTGTAATCAGGCCTATGTGCTGAATCTGTAAGCCTGGATGTTGCCGACTATATGTGATCAATATTTTAGATAATGAGAATGTTTGCATCTTAATTTTCCTCCATAAATTGTGTTTTTTGTGTTGTGTTACTCTTTTTTCATGGTTTAAACTATTCTCTTTGAGGACCCTCCTTATCGTGGTTGGACCAAAAATATGAAATATTTAAAATGGGTGATGATGAAAATATTACTACTTTTATGAAAAGAGTGAATGAACTTGTGTGTGGTATTAGATGTGTTGGTGGATATTTGGATTAATTAGATATTGTTGCTAAAGTTCTTAGATCCTTGTGTAGACATGGAAAATATACAATTCAACCTAACACACTAGATCCTAATTTACTAGCATCATTTCCTCTGGAATCATACTTCCAACACTTCATCATAATTTTGTCTCTTAATCTAATGAATCATTATTCATCTAATTAATTCCTCACCTCCTTTGATTAAATTAATCAATTTAATTTAATTAACCTTACATTTTTGTTTAATTAAATAAATCATTTTATTTGATTAAAATATCTAAAGTCCTCTTATTTAATTAAATAAATTAAACCTTATTTGATTTAATCTAACATATTCCTTCTTGGTTAAATAAATCAAATCCTCTATTTAATAAATCATTTCCTTTCAATTCTGATTTAAAATAATTCATCTATTTGAGTCAACATTGTCAAATCACCTAATTCTTCATTAAATTAATCAAAACCTTGATTAAACTAATCTCTCTCACTAAAATCCTCTAGAGAATGCAACTTGCACAATAAATCAATTACTTTGATTTATTTAATTATCTATTTTCCCTCACAAAGCATCAAAAGGAAATATTCCCTTATTTGAATTCAAAAACACCAAGTGGACTTGGTCCTTTAAACAAGGCATTTAAGACCTCTTACATGTCCTTGGCCTTGAGCCAAGTGACATTAACTCCATTTCCCTTCCCTCTTTAACAAGTCATTTCACAAATTCAAATTCAAAATAAATGTATTTATTGGCACTTTGGACAAAATGTGCACAACCATCAACCATTGGATTGAAGGTTAGTCCCACATTGCTCAAATCTCTTTCATTCTTCAAAATTGAAGTCTATAAAGTGGAGACTTCTCTCCTCATTTCTCATCCACAATCTTCATGCAAAGTTACTCTCTTCACATTGAGAGCTAATTTTTCCCATTTCACTCAACTATTCATCATCTTCAGGATTTGCAACAAGGTTATGCTCAAATCTCTTTGGGAGATTTGAACATTGCTCAATCACTCAACATTGCAACTTAGGAATTGGGAAATGGCCAATTGCAACATTCCATTGGCACCAATTCCCCCATGGGATCTTAAATCTATTGGCTTAATTCGAATTTATATGCTTCTCTTGTATTGTGTTCTTCATTTTCCTAATTTTATTTTAAATAGATGGATGTCATGGGTAATCTCTCATGCTTGTATGTATTTTGAGCTAACAATCTAACCTTGTTTGTTGTTCTTATGCATTTGTAGGTTTAGGGGTTCACATTTTGGCGCTAGGAGGGTTGTTCAAGAATTTAATCACGTTTTTTAAAAAAATTCTGCGTTTTTTAACTTTTTTTGCAAGACACAAGAAACTACGCCACTTACCAGTACCGCGGTGCCATATTGCGTCGCTTCCAAAGTAGCGGCTCCATATTGCACCGCTCCCAGAGGCATGATGCTATATCAAACCATGCCACTTCTTTCTCTTTTCGCCTGTCATTTTTACATTTCCTAACTGCACTGCTTTCATCTCCATGGCGCTATATCACACCGCACCTAGCACTGCGGCGCCATTTTACACTGCGTTTCTTCCAAACTGCACCGCTTCTGCTTTCTCGCCTGTCAAATCCAAAATTTCAAATATTACCGTGCCATAAACAGTGTCGCTTGACCATATTGCACCGCATATTCAGTCTCTTTTCCTGTAGAGTGCCACTTTTAGTCCAAATTGTGTCGCTTTTTACAAACTGCGCCGCAGGAAATAGTCAGGTCTAAAATTTGGCATTTGCTTTTTTAATTTTGGATTTTCTAACTCTTGACCTTGTTTTCCTTTTTTCTCTCTATTTTTTTGTCATTTTGCAGGTTGGAGCAAAGAAAAGCGCAAAGGAAGACATTCATCATGACATCATGCTCATCATACCCTAAGTGTTTTTAAACACTCAAGTGTTCTTCAACACTCTTTAAGGAATTTGCTAAGTTCATTTGCCTTAGGAATACTAAACTTCTTTTGGATTTAAAAAGAACAATCAAATTTATTTTCAAAAGTTGCCAAAGGGCTAAAATGAACCTTAGACAAATTTACTAGATTTTGTTTAAAGGTTAACAAATTGAACAAGGCAATCTCACATTTCCTTTGGTGCTTAAAAAGAAGTCATTATTGCTTTGAGGGATTTAAAATGAACATGTGTTTTTTGTGTCTTGTAATCTTTTTTGCAAAGTAGTGTCATTTGAAAAAGGTGTATGCACTTCTCTTGTGCTTCACGGTGATCTTGAGAATCAAAAGTCCTTTTGGTGACACTAACTTGCATAAGAGATTGCCTCCACATTTCAATTTGGCTACCTAATAATTGAACAAACCATGCAAGTGTGAGCACGGCATATTGCGAAGGTTCTCCCTTTGTTTTTCAACAAAGTTTGATTGAACGACGTGATATGTTAGCTTGCTATTGTTTATCTTAGCGGGCCTGTCTTGTGGGAAAAAATAATCACCCAAGGGAATGACCCAACCGGGAACACGCTAAAGCCAAGTGACTTCCAACCGGTATATAAGTGTGGATTCTTGAGGAAAGTTTAAGAATCACAAAGATTATTTTGACGATATGGACAAAAATGGACTCTCGCCGATGTTGGATAATCGCCCATGAACGAAATGCTCGAATTAAAACCCTTTGTTTAGAAAAGGCCAAATCCTTGTCTATTTTGTTGGTGCAAAAGGTCATGTCCTTTGAAGCCACCCCATGTTATACATGCAGTTTTGTTGTAGAGATGGAAATTATGCCATGGGAGATTCATGGGTACTAATGCTTGGCTGAGCCAAGAAGTGTGTGCCATGGAGGGGATCCAGTGTGGTCAAGCATTTATCCATCCGCACAAAATATGTGCAACTGGATTCGTCCAAGTGGGAACCCAACAAAATATTGTTTCGTCATCCTAGGGTTGTAAAAAGTGCTTGGAAGTGAAGAATACATTGCTTGGTTCTAAATTTTTTTGAAAAATGAACATTCACAAGACCTCCAAATTTCAAACTCCTTTTAGGAAAGAAATACCTTTTGACGAATTTAGGCACTTTTGCTTTCCCTAGGGATCATGTAATGCCCCGCCAAGTAACCTTAAAGGAAGTTGCAATTAATATCATAAGCGAACCAATTTTTTTTTTATAAAGTGCATTTAACATACACATTCACTTACTAATTAACAACAACCTCTAAGACTACAAGGTTAAGATTACTTAAACCCACATATACATATTACATATAACCATAACCTTATGAACTTTATGAAATCACCATCATACATCATAAGAATATCACATAACATAATAAGATAATCAACTGAGATACAATCTCATAAACATTATCTTAAACCAATAGTTACATCACTAATTCCCAGAATGAGGCAATAGTACTCAAAGTTATAATTAAAAAATTCCACCTCATAATCATAAGAGGGATAAAGTATCATATACAAACAGAAATATTACAATGCAAGATAATACAACGAGAACCACAAGCTGTCCATCTGGATGTCTCGCCACCAAGTACTGAAGATAGAAAGGGACCCAATGGTTTTGGTGCATGTTCCACCCAACCAATGTGGTACCCGAAGGCCCACCCCCCATGCTAGGAGATAGTAACAAAGTAACATGGACAAAGATTCTACTACCTCTAACCAAAGGCAGACTCATACTGACATAACCAAATAAATGTCATACATAAGTACAAATCAAACATCACTGACATAGGTCACATTGCTTCCAGACATAAAGTAGATCAAGTATGTTCAAATAACCATACATATAAAATAATTAACAATAGTTGTCCTAGATAGAGTGTCATCACAAGGTTTTTCATGAGATCTCCTCTGGGCATTCTTTATAGGCTTCGACACAAGTAATCCTGGTGGCCTCAACCAAATCCCAGCACTCATACTCACTCATGCGGAATCAACTACCTCTTGCAAGAACTAGATAGTTGATCTTGCCATTCCAGGCCTTCTCACTCATCCCAAGTCTTAACAAGCCCTTGCGTCTATGAGTGAGGATTAAATTATCTTGATTAGTGAGAAGTTAGTCCTAATCTTCTAAGTACATTATTTTAATTATCACTTGTTTAAATCACTCCTGAAGGTTATCCAGTTTACCTCTTTGGGCTCTGGCGCCTAACATAAGCCACTCTTCTATTCGACAACACACATCCAAACAATCCACCAAGGGAACCACAAGTGCATACCAACTAGGCATCATAATCCACTCTAACACAAGGAGGATACAAATAATAGAAACTCACTCCAAATATCTTGGAGGAAACAACACATGGTCCACTCCTTTCATAGGAGGTACAAAATATCTCACTGCAAACATCTTGGAGGCAACAACACATAGTCCACTCCTTTCACAGGAGGCAACAAGATAAAACCACATAACAAGGTCACTCCATACAAGGAGACACGGATCCCATAATCCGCTCCTAAACCAAGGAGGTGCAAACATCCCCATTCGTGAAAACCGGGTAAAACTGAAAAGACACCATGCACTACCCAAAGGAAAACAACTAGATGGCATAAAGATTCAACAACCCTTATCCTCTAAGTTCTTCTAGAAGAATTATAATTTAAGACTAACACTAAATCCCAAAACCAACAACGCAACATGACGACATAGCAACAAAAACATTCAAGTCATCAATCAAATATAATATTTGGATTTCCTAAATCCATACTCATTCAATAGGTAGTGTTGACAAAGTCAAAGACATGATAAGTAGATCATCTAAAATAATCATAACCCCTATTTCCCTTTTCATTATTGGAAATCTAAAACAATTAAACTTACTTCCCTTTACTGAATACAAAGAATTAAATCCTTTAAGATAAGCATGAGGAAGATACTACTTTTGGATATACTAAATCCATATCTCTTTCATAATCCAATCACAATGATTCAATTAATCTAAATAGAAATTAATAAATAATATAATTGATTGCTTCATCAATAAAACAACTTCTTAATTTACTTTTAAATCGACACAAATCCATGCAAGTAAACTCTTTCTATTTTCCTAACCAAATCTTACATCTCATTCAATTTTCTATTTAACACATTCAATCACTTTAATATAATAACATATTGTTTCTCTATCCATTTTCCATATACACTAATCAATCCAATTTGAAATCTCTATTCAATAATATATTGCATTCTTTAAATCAAATATTTAACTCTTTCAATTAAACTTTAACAAGCCATTTTAAAAATACCAATAATTTCCCATATGTTTATAATTTAATTCCACTAATCTAATATACAAATTTTATTTAAAAATAATATAAATAAATATAATACTTTAATATTATAAATTATAATATAAAATATTATTAAATAATATTTTAATATTATAATAATAATACATAAAATATTAATATTTATAAATATCAATTTATTATTATTTTATTTTCAAAGCAGCCATGGGAAAATAATTTAACAATAGTCTCATGTTTCAAGCATAACTCAAAAACTGTGATCTGGGTATTTACGATTTTTGGATAGCGGTAAGAAAATTTCAAAATGCAAAAACCCTTTAAATTTCCTGAAAACCCAGTTTGTGAAAGTAAATTTATAGGCGACACAATCAGACCATTTTACCATGAAAATATAACTATACTGCAGATTTTAAAATCCGTGTTTTTTAATAATAAACAAAAGGTTTCATTTTCTAAAAACATTCTAAATGCATTGTTCAATCTTTATGTTTGATTTCAATAACAACAAAATCGATTTTCCCAAATAATTTAAATTCAACTAAAGTTTTCAGAATTTTCACTCAAGAATTTTCACAAGCAAAGGCTGTAACTTTATTTAATTCTTTTCTTCTAATATCAAATTTGTTTTCTAAAATAGATTTAACAAACAAATCTTTAATCATTACTATTTTAAATAAAACAATCAAGAACAATAAAATACAAAGAAGAAAACCTGGTACAAGAAGTTACAGGAAGAGATGAATTTCTGATGCAAGCCTCCTCCAAAGATTTTCTTGAATTTTCTTCAATCCTCCAAAGAATCCAATCCAAAATCCAACAAATGCAAACAATCTTTCCTTCAATCAATTTTACAATCAAACTTTATTCAAACCCTTGTGCAAATTTTCCAAAATTTCTTCCCTGCTGTAAAAATGTATTTTTCTAAAAAACTTTCTGCCCTAAAATTAAAACATATATTCTTATAAATCAAAAATACCTAATTCAACCCTAATTCACATTACATGCAAATTAGATATTTCAATTTAAATTTCAATATTTACAACCCTAATTCACATTATATTCAAATTAGATATTTCAATTTCAATTTCAATTTCACTTTTCAAAAACCCACTTTCAATTTAAAATGCAATTTCAAATAATAAATTAATTTTCAAAGTTGCAACTAATTTTCCAAATAAACATTTAATCACAATTTCAAATTTAATTCCACACGTTGGAATTAAATTCCAAAATTAATTCTAATTCTTTTATTTCCTTTCATTCTCTTGCATCACGTTTAATTAATTAATTTAATTATTTAATAACTAAATTCAACCCCTTGGATCAAATTTAATTAATTAAATAAACTAAATATAATTAATTAATTTAAATATAAACTTTTATCCACATTGCATTATTTAAATTAAATAACTATCAACATGATTTAAATGCAATTATTCTAAATATCTATTTCCAAATCAAGAATGCTTCAGAATTAAATAACATCAAAGCAAGACAGACAATGACTCGACACACACAACTGATGACACACTAAGGCTAGGGTATAGACTTGACACATGTTATCTAGCTACTATCTCCCATTCAACTTAACCATTGGATTGACACGCTCAAACCTGTGAAATCAGGTGGATTCGATGTCATGTACCTGCAATCCTGCAACCAAGTAAACAACATCATACTATCCAGCATATAATACACACCGTGAAGAAGGAATTACGGATTCGCAGGGCACTCACAAGCGAATGATGCGAACTCGTCCTCTTCACCAATACACTCATCGAAACTGACACTTCCATCATAATTCCAATAATCTCATAATAACATTTCATGTTAACTCTACAACATCATTAATCCATAATACATGTGAAACAATAATCAGATAACTACATTTCACAATAATAGTTGTCACTCAATAGTAACGATCAAAATATCATAACAAAATGTATCTGGTAGCAAGGTAACTGCAACCAAACATAGCATAAAACAACTTGAACAAGAATCAAAACGGAGGGGTATTATAGATCATATCCTTAGAGGTTTCTAAGTGTTTGGATTCTATCATCATTTGTTTTCAATAAAGTTAAACATAGGAAACTTTTGTCTTATTTTTTCTTGTTTTCTATATAATGGACCTTGTGGGATGAAAAAGAAAGTGGGACATTAGACATACAGTTTGAAATACAAGCAAGCAAGTGCCTTTGGTAACAAAGAATTCATTAAGCCAAGATAAAAGACAAGTTGAACCTCATATGTGTTGTTCCAAATGATTTCCCAAAAGGTAAAGATTCCAAAACCAAGGTTCAAAAGGATAAGTCTAAAAGCTCATGAACAATGCCTTGAAATTCTCCTTGAAGTCAGAGAAAGACTAGTATAGAACTTCTATAAAAAGGTTTCAAGGAATAATCCAACTTTGTATGCGTTCTATTATCAACAAAATCCTGAACTTTTTGAAAGGTTTGTTTTCCTCACATAGGAAGTCTAGCATGTTCTTCAATACCGAGGTTTTGTAAAGAGAGTTGTGTTTAGGTTCAAGTCTAGGATCAAATTTGTCATCCTCATCTCTCCATCAATCAAATCTCATTCCATCAACAAACCTTTTGCGAACTTTAGAAAATCACTCATGCTAAACTTAAAGGGCTAAACCAAAATCACCCTATCTTGGCTTAACACACTTAGCCAAAATAGTCAAATCTCTTGGATGAATTCACCTCTAGGATAACACAACTTCCTAAGGTGTACTAGTTCACAGTCACTCTGATTGGCTTAACACACCTAACCAATTCATCCATTTGTGCAAGTTCCCCTAGGATAACACAACTTCCTAGGACTACAACTTCACTACAAACTTGTTTGACTTAATACATCTAGTCAAACCATCAAAATCAATCTAAGTCCCAACAGTTTAGCATAACCCTTCAAAATTTCTTCAAAAGGTTTCATTCACTCACTTCATCCATTTATCCCATCATCATTACCACCCTCTTTGATTTTTGACTTCCCTGGTTCTTCTCTTTTTTAGCCTAAAAAGTTAGGATCAAACGATCCTTATTTTTTATGGTTCAAACAAGATCACAATACAAGAACATGGAAAATATCAGTGAAATATCAACTTCCCTCAACATGAGTCAAGTAACCTCTGAAATAAACCTTGTGGGATCAAGCAATCCCCCAAGTAACTCTTCTTTTCCATCACAAAATCCTCAAGAGGAGACCTACAAAGAGGACATCACAAACGAAGACATGGGGATGACACAATCTGAAATAATAAAAATGGTTCAGAATCTAGAGAACCATAAAATTATCAGTGCCATGTTCAAATACTTAAACACATTAGCGGAAGGAGGGGTCCAATTCCCTTCTGACCTTGACGCAAGCACTAATACGCACATGTCACTTACAAACGCATCCCCAATGTCAAATATCAATCAAGAAATTCCTCACAGCACCTTGGCCATCACACCAACCTCGCTGAATGTAAACAAGGGGAGTGCCATGTTTCGAGAGTTACAAAAGCATCGCCTTGTGACCAATAAAGAGGTGGCTTTCAACACGACACCGGATAATTCTGTCCCGGTAAATCCATCACAACTATACATCCCACTCACCTTTCATAATCCCATTGGCTCATCTTCATTCCATGCCATGCCAGCATGTCAATCAAACATAGAAACTTCTCTACCACAAGGAGAAGGTGGTTTGTTTGGAACAACTGGAGTTGCTGATCCTTTTTCTTTCCAGGGTAGCATACCATCTCTTCCCCCATTTCCATTCACAACCACATCACCTCTTAGAGTGGGTTTTCCTCCCCTAAACATCGATAGTTCCTCAAATCCAGGCCATGTGAATATCACGTCAAATTCTCTCTTTTCACCCATAGCATCACAATAGCAAATCACGACCATTCAAACCACTGTGACAAATACATCAATCGGTCCTCAAATATCCCAAAGCATACCTTCTCAAGGACCGAGCATTTCGACCACACCTCCAACAACCCAAATCCCAATCACCACCATAACCCTTTCACCTATCACAACGGTTGGCATCATTCTCATTCCACCACCAATCCCACCAAAAGCCAACATGGAAAATTCATTCACCACTCTAATCCAAACCATTCAAAAGGCCAACCAACAGAGGGTACTCAAACAAAAGCAGCAAGTGCAAGCTCAAGCCCAAGCTCAAGCCCAAGCACAAGCACAAGCCTAGCAATAGGCGCAAGCACAATACCAAGCGCAACTGCAAGCAATCCATCTACAAGCATACCAACAAGCCCTGCAAGATTTTTCAGGCACAACAACAATCCAAACAACAAGCTTTGTTGGCACAACAGCAGCTCGACCAATAAAAAGCTTTGTTGGCACAATAATAGCTAGACCAACAACAAGCTTTGTTAGTGCAACAATAGCTTGACCAACAATATCCTTCATGGGAAAAACAACAGATGGACCAGTAACAAGCGTTGTTGGAACAACAACAGCAGGATCAACAACAAGCGTTGTTGATGCAAATGCAAGCATACCAGTGAGCCTTGAATGCACAACAAAGCTTGTAGAAAATGTCCACTAGTACTCCTCCCACCCATCAAACACCTCAAAACATGTTCATTCCACCACCCAATCCAAACAAAGATGTCACAACACAAATCAAATTGCTCTCATAGCAAGTGTTGGACGTACAAGTAGGAAAAATGACAAGAACACTAGGCAACTTGTGCCCTTATCCTTTCGACAAAAGTCTCACCATGGTACCATTCTCAAAGGGATTCGAGATCCCCAAATTTGACAAGTATAATGGAACAGGAAACCCTTAAAACCATGTCAGGGAATTTCAGGTGCATTGCATGGAGGTTGCATACGATGACACATATCTAATATGACTATTCCCCCGAATTTTGACTGGTCCAGCTATGGAATGGTTTTCTCGCCTACCCACAGGCATTAAAACATTCAAGGAAATTGTGGAAGTTTTCCTTAAGAATTATGCTTTCAACATGGGTGCGGATGTTAGTTTGGAAGAACTATCAACACTCAAACAAAGAAAATGAGAGCTATTCACATCCTTCTTGCAAAGATGGTGATCCAAGGCCAATCAGAGCAAGTGGAACATGCCAAAGGAACAACACGTTTGCTCCATCATATCCAATCTAGATGAAAACTTGGCATTCTACTTGAAAATGCAATGCATCACATCATACGATCAACTGATCCCAAAGGCGCTTAACAACGAAAGAGCCCTTACTATGCGAGGAGGTGCATAAACATTCACTCCACCACCGGATAACTGCCCATCCAACAACTATAATGATAAGCCTCGAACATGGTTGAGGAATAAAAATATCATGAACGATGGCGTGGTCAATGCTAAAGTGGTCATCAATGGGCCTAAGCAGAACATCCAAACCCATCATCAATCACAAAATCATAATCACAACAATGTGTAGACTAATACGGTCGTAGCACAACAACAACCACCTCCCACCAACCAAATCAAAAATTTGAACAATCAAGGAGGACCACCTCCTAGAGGAAAGTATCCCCCCAAGAGGAAGTCCACGGCCCTCGGGGAGTCTATCGAGTCTATAATGAATAAGCTAGTCAAGGAAAGCCTTATCAAAATATCTAACTCTGAGCAATACGCGAAACCCATGACCAAGCCGTCATGGTATAACGAGAACCTCCTTTGTGACTTTCACAAGGTCAAAGGACATACCACCACCAATTGCATGAGGCTAAAGAATATCATTCAGGACCTCATCGAGGAAAAGGTTATTAATGTCGAGCAGCCAGTCGGAGACCAAGATCTAAAAATATACACAAATGCAATGCCAAACCACAATCAAAGAAAAAATAAAGGAAACAATTAGGGGAACAATAGAGGAAAGCAAAAATATGCTAGCGCTAATCTAGTGTATGAGATAGTTGGATGTGTTGATGAAATGGTCACAGTCATAAATGTCAAAGGAGCCAATAACGACTATGGAGTCACCACACGTGGTGGAAAGGTTACCATTGCAGGGGCACCAGCTAAGGCCCCCATTTCTAATACAAAAGCCATCCCCTATGACTACAATGTCATTGACTAGCTGAAGAGAACCTCCGCCCAAAATATCCATCATGCAACTATTGAAAATTTGCTGCCCATAGGAAGATCCTTGATGAAGCATTAGCTGCGTCCACCGTCTCCGCCACCCTTGACACATAGCAATTTCAGGCTATGGTTGGTAACATCGTTACCCCAAATCTCCTTACATTCTCTGACCAAGATTTCCCCCCGTAGCCATCTCATAACCATGCACTCCACCTTCAAGTGCTTATCCATAAAAGAAAGTTAAAAGAGTCCTGGTGGATGGAGGTGCAGGCCTTAACATTTGTTCTCTAAAACTCATAAAGAAGTTGGGATTCACCAAGCATTCCATTAATAAGAACAAAAGCATCACAATAAGGGCGTATGATGATCAAGAGAGAGTGTCTTAGGGCACTATCAAAATACCCATCCAAGTGGGACCAGAAACTATGGACACCACCTGTTAGGTCCTTGACCTCGACTTACCATATAACATCCTCCTTAGACTTCCATGGATCCACGAAATGAAAGCAGTAGCCTCAACATATCATCAGTGTATCAAATTCATGCATGAAAATGAGGAGGTCACTATACACAGGGATCCAGAACCATTTTCTTACTGCAAAAACTTGGAAACCAAGTTTTATAAAATCCCCCAAGAACCAAAAAATGATGAAGGCCCATCCACTTCATACATCGACCTAGCCAACCTTGCCTCCACCTCTGCGATAGAGACACCTGCCATCCCCGACATATCCGACATCAAGAACATGATCCAGGAAAATGGATGCGGTGACTACAAAATGAGAAGGAATGCATTTGTTGTAGGAGAATTACCACAATCTCCTAGGCCGCATGGGAAACCTCAACCAAATGAAACACCCGTCCACACCTTTAGGACTAACCCCTCTGGATTTCATCGGTGGGGAGACATAAGTCCGGAAAGTGTTGGTGAGGAGGATATTTCAAGAATAATTTACTGCTATGCGGAACCCACACCTACATTTCCCATGGATGAGGCTAGCAGAGGGCTACAAATAATGCTGGGCATGGGCTATAATAGAAACAAAAGTCTTGGAAAGAATAGTGACGGACGCCTAGCGCCCATCATTACAAAAAGAAGAATGTGAAATATTGGTCTTGGTTATACTCCTCTGAGTATAACCGTACGTGGAAAAGTTACTCCCAGTAGGGCAAGCAAGAACTCTCCTCAAGTATCAACGACTACCCTTAGACCACCTGTTTGCCTAGGCATCCCACTGGACAATTTCACCTTTGACGTCATTGATGTTTGCGATAGTAGTGACGATGATGACACCATAGCTTACCTTCCCAAGCTCTTTGAGGATTCCACCCTACTAATGATTAGTGCCTCTCCAGCCGAGTCAAACCAACAAACCCACCATATCACCTTAGTACACCTGCAACTCATCGATCATGACCAATGAGGACCACCAATTCTAGACTCATTCAAAAATGATGAGGCACTCTCAGAATTCATGGGACTAAGGGATACAGTTCCGTGTGGGGATCACAAAGCAGTCTTCAACATCACATTGGAAATGCAATCATATTATGGGGAGACGATTGAGTCGTTCAGTCACAAAAGAAAAATATCGAGAATAAGATCGGGGTTATTGAGTGAAAACCACACTATGGTGCTCTCTAACCACAAAAAAGTAAAAATAAAGGACGCATGCAATGGTGAAAACCACTTTGAGGTGCCAGAGGATGAAGGATTCAATCTCCCTTACTGCTTTACATCAAGAAAAGTCAGTAGTCCTGGCAGAGTAGTGCAATCCTGTCAACCTGGGAATGGAAACAAAACCACAAATCACATTCTATGCTCAAACACTTCAGATAGAAGAACAAGAATTGTTGGTTGCATTCTTAAGAGAAAGAAAGAAAAAATTTGCATGGACCTACGTCGACATGCCACGTCTAGATCCTGAAGTAGTAGTTCATCATTTGGCTGTTTACCCTAGAGTGAAACCAGTTAGACAAAAGTTAAGGAAAATGCACCCGCAAATAGCCTTGTTGGTCAAGATTGAGTTACAGAAACTCCTGGATGTTTGCTTCATACAACCGATTGACTATCCTAAATGGGTATCCAACCTTGTACCAGTCTCAGAACCAAATGGGGGCATCCACATCTACACGGACTTCAGAGACCTCAAAAAAGCATGTCCTAAAGATGATTTTCCACTGCCCAACATTGATATGATAGTGGATATGACGGCCGGACATGATATGATATCACTGATGGATGGCTTCTTAGGATATAACCAAATAATGATTACGAAAGAAGACCAGCATAAGACAACATTCACATGTCCTTGGGGCACCTACTACTAGAATGTGATGCCATTTGGATTAAAGAATGTAGGGGCTACATACCAAAGAGCCATGACACTGATCTTCCATGACATGATCCACAAAATAGTTGAAGATTATGTGGATGAAATATTGGCTAAATCAAAGAAGGGGCAAGACCACATAGTGACCTTAAGTGCAATTTTTGACCGACTGGAAAAATACAAGGTCAGGCTCAACCCAAAGAAATGTGTCTTTGTGGTACAATCTGGAAAACTATTGGGCTACATAGTATCAATGAGAGGGATAAAAGTGGATCCTGCAAAAGTAAAAGAAATCCTTGATATGGAAGTACTAAGAACACTGAAACAACTCAAAGGACTGGAAGGAAGACTCCAATCCATCCCGAGATTCATAGCATAGCTAGCAGATAAACAGATTGCCTATTCACATCTGCTCCACAAGGGAGTGGTGTATAGTTGGGATGAAAAATGTGAGCAAGCATTAAAAAAGATCAAGGAATACCTACTTATGCCACCAGTGCTAATGCCACTGATCATAGGGAAACCATTGATTCTATACATCTCAACAATGATAGCCGCCCTTGGTGCCCTTTTAGCCCAACATGATGAAAAGGGAACTGAGTGGACGATTTACTATATCAATAGAATGATGGTGGGACACGAGCTCAACTACACGGCAATAGAAAAAGCTTGCCTAGCAGTGGTCTTTGCAGCCCAAAAATTTAGACACTACATGCTAGCCCATCAAATTAAGCTAATTGCCAAGATAGACCCCCTTAAGTATCTATTGTCAAAAGCAACGCTTACAAGAAGAATGGCTAAATGGGTTATGATACTATTTGAGCATGATATTGAATATGTAGAGCGAAAAGCAATCAAGGGACAAGTAATTATGGATTAGCTAGCAGAGGCTCCAATATATGCAGACAACCCGCTCATATCAGAGTTTCCAGATGAGTCCCTTTTCAATCTCGGTGTAGCCAACCACTGGAAACTATATTTTGATGGCTGCCACATGCAACATGGGTCAGGAGCCAGTGTGCTCTTCATCACCCCACAAGGAGATTGCATTCCAAGATCTTACAAGTTGGAATTCCCCTGTACAAAAAACATTGCAGAGTACGAGGCTTTAACCATATATCTCAAGATTGTAGCACAGTGGTAAATCATGGCATTAAAGGTCTATGGAGATTCACAACTTATCATTAATCAAGTCAATGGTGAATACCAAACTAAAGATGATAAGCTTGTGCCATACAAAAAGGTGGTGGAGAGGCTCAAACAATCATTTATCGATATCACCTTTGAGAAAATATCGAGGGAAAATAACAGAGCAGCTAATGCAATGGAAATGATCAAATCCTTGCTGGATATCCCTCGCAATGTTTTGAAACATGAATTCCTCATAGAACAACTTCTCATACCCACTTTCAAGGTACCAGAGTTAGAATATGCATGCGAACTCATTGGTCCCGATGATATTTGGTACCATGACATTTACACCTACCTAAGATTAGGAATCCTCCCAGTTGACATTACCCCGAACCTCAAGCGAACCTTTGTCAAAAGGTCCTTATGATTTGTTATCCTAAGAGAAACCCTCTTCCGAAGAAGCATAGATGGAATCCTATTATTTTGCTTAAAACCTGAGGAGGCCTTGACTGCTTTGACTGAGATACACAATGGCACTTGCAGTTCACACTCGAGTGCTATGACCTTGGCCAAGAAGTTGCTAAGAACCAGATACTATTAGCCAACAATGGAGAGAGAGGCACATGACTTCGTCAAAAGGCGTCTATAGTGTCAGCAGCATGGGGATCTTATTCATGCACCAGCTCAAGAGTTTCATCATATCGTAATAGCATGGCCCTTTTCAGAATGGGGGCTCGATCTCATAGGTAAAATCTCACCCACCTCATCCAATGGCCATAAGTTCATTATTACCACCACCGAATATTTCACAAAGTGGGTTGAGGCAATCCCCATGACCTACATCACTAGAAAATAGATATCCAAGTTCATCCTAAACTACCTCATCTACCAATACGATGTTCCCCAATCCATCATCTCAGATAATGGGACATCCTTCAAGAACCAGGATGTCCGTGACTTGTGTGAAAAATTCAAAATCCAACACCGCTTTTCCACCCCATAATACCCACAAGGCAATGGCCAAGCATAAGCTACAAACAAAACTATCTTGAAGATACTTAAGAATATAGTCAATGACTCCGGTCGTGACTGGCATCTGCAGTTAAATCCCACCTTATGGGCCTATCGCACCAGCATCTACATGCCAACAAGCACCACCCCATTCTCCCTGGTCTATAGATTAGAAGCCATCCTCCCTGTTGAGATCGAGCTTCCGTCACTAAGGATATCATTGCAAAACGTCATCACAGATGAGGAATACAGGGTTACAAGACTAAATGAGCTGGAGTTACTGGATGAACGATGCATGGACACCCTCAATCATCTACAAGCCTACCAGAATCACCTAAAACGGAGCTACAACAAAAAGATCAGACAACACACCTTCCACGTCAGAGACCTTGTGCTAAAAGAGAACCAAAAGAATGTACCGAACCCGGATAGCAAAGGAAAATTTGAACCCAACTGGCTAGGACCTTTCATCATCACCACAAGCTATAAATCAGGGGTGTATCAGTTGTCGACACAAGATGGCGAGCCTCTACAAGAGCCCATGAACAGTTTTCATCTCAAAAAAATTTATGCCTAAGAAATTGCAAGGTATAAAACTAGAAGATACAAAAAAAAAAGAAAAAGTCCTTAAAAAATGGTTACCTTGATGAAAACCTAGCAAACAAGCGTCTTGGCAACAACAAAAAATCAAAAAATACAAAAAATCCAAAAAAATCAGAAAAGGATTGAAAATAGAAAAAAACCGTCCTCTAGTGTAAACCACTTTGATGGCGCTTTGGATAGGTACCTTGGTGAAAAACTGGCAAATAGGCACCAAGTGTAAATAAAGTACCCTCTATCCACCAGTATTTGCATGACTCACTCATCCATTCCATCACATTTCATTAATCACCCATACACCCATTTGCTCGCATCCATACCATAGCCTGAGCTAGTTCCCATATCATATTCCACCATGGCACTACTTGGCATATTCCTAAGGTCAGTTTGTCTTGCTTTTATCAAAGTAGTCTATTGCCTAAACGCTGGGGGCATATCCTTGAAACTGGCAGTGGATCGAATTTGTGTATATCTTTGGTGCTCTTCCCAAAATTCATTAGAAAAAATCAAAAACATTTAAAAAATTCATCAAAAATCCAAAAACATGTCGAAATATCAAAAAATCTTCAAAAATTCATCATTGAGTCTTGTCAGTCTTTCACCTTGTCGAACTACATTGTCTCTGAGCTTGAACATAGGTAAGGTTGATCTTTGATCATCCCCTGAGACAGTAGGGTCAGTCCTTTAGGCATCCATCGTGTTGGCAGTCTGTTTGCCCATCTAGTCTGCATCTTAGGTCAGTACTTTAAGCAATAAAAACTGTAATCCGTTTGTCCATCTTATCATCAAGTCATTTCATCATCAGTCAAACTACGTGGTATCTGCGTATATAACATAGGCAAGGCTAATCTATGGATCAGCTCTTGAGACCCTAGGATAGGTCTTTAGGTTAGTCTCTTCGTCATAAACCTCAAAAATACCAAAAAATAGCCTCAAAATATCTGAAAACCCAAAATGGTCCATCCATCTCATTTCACTTTCACCCGCGAATAGTCATCATTCCTAATAAAATCCATCATCATTTTCACCCTTTGGTGAGTCAGTTAGCAGCAAGTCTAGCAAGTTCAAAAGTGAACACCCTAATCGTCAAAGTCTTGAATGTCTAAGTCAATAAGCAAGCAAGTTGGTCAACTCGGAGTATCAATAGCTTATCACCCAAATCAATCCCATCAAAACCCTGATCACAACATGTCCTAGGATGAAGCTTTTCTATGATGGACATAAGCATCAGGTACCCCGTAGTAGTGTAGTCTTGGCTAGCGGTATGAAGAACATCAGCTTGTTTGGTTTGCTTTATTTGGTCATTTTTGGACTTATCTTATTTTGTGCTCATTCCAAGGACCTCTTGATGATGCCTAAACAAAATAGGTTTAGAGAGAAAGGAATGGGGGCATAGATCATTGTCTCTTTTATTTTCTATGCTTGTGGGATACACTTGTAAAATAACTTATTTATATGCGCTTTGTTTAGTATGTGGGGATGATGTTTTAGATATCTTGTTGGCCACGTAGGAAAGCTTGCTTTCTTGTGTTTTGGCCTGAGATGTTTAGAATGCATGAACTATATCTTGAAAAAAATACGTATGCTAAGTGTGAACAAGAATACTCCTATCTGATTTTCAAATTCAAAGTCCATCACACTAGGTACCATGCCATCATGGTCCTTTATACCTTATTGCATCGTACCTATGTGTGTTACCAAACATAACGTAATTGACCCTTTAAAAATCCCAACTCCTAGCAATGCAAATCACCATCATCCTAACTAACTAATTCTAAATTATTCTATCTTCCTTCCATATTAACATGATATCATCAAAAACATCACCAATGCATACACCCTCCATCCACCAGATCATTAGCATAAAAAGTACATTGCATCATATCATTATCTTAAGTTATGAGGAATAATAAAAATTGGTTATTCTAAGCATCTTAAGAAAGCATTGCATCATACATAACCAGTTGCATCCATTACCATTTTCATATCATTATACCATCATTAACATACATTACATCCATTAGATCATCATTAAAATACATGAAAAAGGCACAAAAAAAGAAATGCATCCATACATCATATTATATGAACATAAGAAATAGGAACATCTCATAGCATCACATCAAATTAGAACACATCCATACATATCATAAAAGGCGAATCAACTCATATATATATCATCAAAAAATACACTGTTATGATACAAATCGGATGAAGTGTGCATCGAATGCATGGTACAGTGGGGCAATAATATGGCCCATAAATTAAAAGTGCAAACAAAAAATTGTTTGTGATCAAAAGGGCTAGCCCTACTTGCTGCTGCCCTCCCCCACCTACTTGTCACCATGATCCTCTACTGGTCACCTCCCTATCTGCTGGGAGAAGTCTGACACTCTGCCTACTGATGGCACAGCCTATCGGTAATGCTGCCGATAGTACTTAGCCTCTCTATACTCCCAAATATCAACTAATCGGCCTCGGTATATGGAGGTTGCGCTCTCTAGCTGTCTCCGCCGACCAATCTCTTGATCCCTCTCGGATCGTGCCTGATCTCTCTCAGCTATAATGGAAATAACCTTTTGTCAGGCCTCATCCTGCTCTACTGTCAAAACCTGTACCTGGCCCTGCAGCTGCTGAATCAGTGCATCCCAAGGATCTAGTTGTCCTGTTGGTTGTGCTACTGGCTGATGTTGTGGTGCCACCTGGGGCTTCCCATCCACTCCTACTACCTACTTTGTCGGGTCTCTTGGAGGTGACTACTAAGAAGGTGGTACACCTCCTCCTCCCCGGCCTCGCCTGCTTCCCTGCCCCTGGCCCTCCGACGTGGGATCACTACCCTGAGAACTGTCAATCTCAATGGAGGTCGGAACCATGCTCTATATGCTGGAGTGACCATTGCATCTGTTGGCCCCTGATCATATGGCCATGGCCGAGCCACTAACTATCTGAATGAGGACACTGCCTCCTCTGCTAGAATTGGCTACCCCCATGTTGTCTCCTTTGCAGTACGGGAAAAGATGGCCATGTACTGATCATCGGGTATGTCCTGTACCTCACGAAACTGTCTGGCTACCCTGTCGGGAAGGTACCTCTCTACCATGGAGTGCTCGTGGCCCTGCATGAATCTGTCCTGATGAGCAAAGAAAATTTGTTGTGCATCATCGTACCACGGACCTATACCCATCCATGACCTCTATATGAAAACTGACATCTCATCCAAAACCCGCTGCCAGTAGGCCACACCGTACGTACCCATATGAGTAAAGTGGATCTCTACCCCACCATACCACCACACAACAGGATCATCAATATCTATAATAACTGGTGTCATAATTGTTCGAAGCATTGGGATCCGTTCCCATGCCCAAATGTGTAGAAGAATCAATCCGACCCCAAGAGCTCACCCATCTAGGTAGGAAAATTTGTACAAATCTCTATACAAGGAGGCCAATAGTACTGGTCCCTAAGCAAAGCACTCTCGGTGAATGCACATCCATTGCCACGCCAATCCCCAACCTAGACTGAAATATCGGTCGTGCCGATTAGGAGCTACAAGATCAAAAATAATAGCGGCCACAATCAACCTGTAGGTAGGAGCGATACCTCAGTATCGCTCCAAGTCTATCTGACCATCACAAAGGACAAGCTCAGTAATGCCCATAACATCGAAGCAGGCATCCCTACCCTCCTCTAGATCGTAGATCACTCGAGCTCCATGAATGGGTAATCAGAGGATGTGCCAAACATCCTCAAGGGTAATAGTGGCCTTGCCAGTAGGAAGATGAAAGGATGATGTCTCGCTGTGCCATCACTTGGCTAGGGTAGCCATCATACCCAAGTGTGCTCGAACAATAGGGACATATGCAATGTGCCATAACCCGAGAATCCCAAGTTGCTCTTGGAGATATACGTGCATACCCTATAATCTCTCAAGTACTAGCCATCGGTGCTCCCTCGAATGAATTACCTCATGACTCTCTTGCACAAGTAAAAATGCCACGTCAGTTTCCCTAGAAAAAATCAGCTACCTGTATCGCATCTCGCTTTTTGAAACAGCAAAAGTGGCACTGTTCTCAAAAGCAACGCAGTTTGTAATGTTCCAAACTACACCGCGCGGTTCACTTTAGCGCACCCTTTAGGCAAACTGTGGTGTGTGGCGCTACTTGTGCGCACGGCCAGGTTTGGGACCACAACCCTAATAACACTAACTACGCCGCACGATGCTCTATGCATAAAGTAGTTCTATATAGGACCGCGCGGCCCCGACTTTGCAGTTTCTGCCTCGACCTAACCTAAACCCTATTTAATGCACGTATAACGAGAAAATTGAAAGTCAGATAGGGGTACATACCATGGCCCCCACGATGATTGGTCATTGATGCACTCATAGCCACTTTGACACATGTCTGGGAAGCTGCCGTTGTGCCATCTTGTCCAAGACTCAGAGCTCAAGGTGTCAAATTTTCAGAGGGTTAGGTTTGCAAATGCATTTAAAGTGACCCCTCGAGGTCTATTTAAGCCTGAAAATTAGAGTTTTTTTTTTACCTAATTTGACCTTCCAACTAGGGTTTTGGTCCCTTGATCCCGTTTTCATCGAACTGAAAGCCATTCTGCATCCTTTCTGGCATTTTAATGCATTTTTTCGGCATTTCGGGGCATTTCTGGCCTATCAAGCACTTTATCCATCTTTTTTCACGAGATCATCCAAAAAATCAAAATTTTCGTCTGATCTCTTGAGGGGGCAATATCCAGCAGTATCCTTCCATTGGGGTAGTAGTAAGGCATCAAAAAAATTTGAAAACATCCTGAACTTTTGATCATAGCAGTTTATTCTTTGAATCAATGCAACAAGTACATTGCTTCAAAGAGGGGCAAAATGTAGACATGGAAAATATACAATTTGACCCAACACACTACATCCTGATTTACTAACATCATTTCCTCTGGAATCATAATTCCAACACTTCATCATAATTTTGTCTCTTAATCTAATGAATCATTATTCATCTAATTAAGTCCTCACCTCCTTTGATTAAATTAATCAATTTAATTTAATTAACCTTACATTTTTGTTTAATTAAATAAATCATTTTATTTGATTAAAATCTCTAAAGTCTTCTTATTTAAATAAATAAATTAAACCTTATTTGATTTAATCTAACAAATTCCTCTTTGGTTAAATAAATCAAATCATTTATTTAATAAATCATTTCCTCTCAATTATGATTTAAAATAATTCATCTATTTGAGTCAAAATTGTCAAATCACCTAATTCTTCATTAAATTAATCAAAACCTTGATTAAGCTAATCTCTCCCACTAAAATCCTCTAGAGAATGCAACTTGCACAATAAATCAATTACTTTGATTTATTTAATTATCTATTTTCCCTCACAAAGCATCAAAAGAGAATATTCCCTTATTTGAATTCAAAAAGGCCAAGTGGACTTGGTCCTTCCAATAAGGCATTTAAGGCCTCTTAAATGTCCTTGGCCTTGAGCCAAGTGACATTAACTCCATTTCCCTTCCCTCTTCAACAAGTCATTTCACAAATTCAAATTCAAAATAAATGCATTTATTGGCACTTTGGCCAAAATATGCACAACCATCAACCATTCACATCATGACATGTGGCATTCAACCATTGGATTGAAGGTTAGTCCCACATTGCTCAAATCTCTTTCATTCTTCCAAATTGAAATATATAAAGTGAAGACTTCTCTCCTCATTTCTCATCCACAATCTTCATGCAAAGTTACTCTCTTCACATTGAGAGCTAATTTTTCCCATTTCACTCAACTATTCATCATCTTCAAGATTTGCAACAAGGTTATGCTCAAATCTCTTTGGGAGATTTGACCATTGCTCAATCACTCAACATTGCAACTTAGGAATTGGGAAAGGGCCAATTGCAACATTCCATTGGCACCAATTCCCCCATGGGATCTTAAATCTATTGGCTTAATTAGGATTTATATGCTTCTCTTGTATTGTGTTCTTCATTTTCCTAATTTTAGTTTAAATTGATTGATGTCATGGGGAATCTCTCATTCTTTTATGTATTTTGAGCTAACAATCTAACCTTGTTTGTTGTTCTTGTGCATTCGTAGGTTTAGGGGTTCACACCTTGCCTCCTACATACAGAGTCAAAGCTACAACTATTGATGAACTCAAGACTATGACAAATGTAACTAGAGATATGTTGATTGGTAAACTTATTGCCTTTGAGTTGAGAAAATTTAGTGATGCCCCTCCTAAGATAGAATCCACATTCAAAGCTACTACCTCCTAAAGAGATAAGAAGAGATATGATTTGGGTGAAAGTTCTTCTAGAAAGATATCCAAGTATGAGGAAGAAATGAGACAGATTGAAGAAGAAGAAAGAGAATTGAATGAGCTTGAAGCACTTATTGTCAAAAGGGAATCCAAAGGAGAAGGTAAGTATAAAGGAAAGTTGGCTATTAAATATGTTTCTTGCAATAAGATAGGTCATTTTGCATGAAGGTGTCCATAAAGAGTTCCTAAGCCAAGACCTTACAAGCCTAAATTTCAAAAGAAGTGTTATTATGATGTTGATGAAGGTGTGACATATGATGAATGTAATAAAGAGAATGTAAGTGAAGATGAGTTTGTGTTTATTGATATCAAGGAAAATAATCATGTGCCTACTGAATCTGCTAGTTGGACAAATGTGGAGAAATCCCTAGCTGCTCGAATTAAAGAGAAGGATGAATGGATAATTGACAGTGGATGCTCACATCACATGATAGATGATAAAAGAAAATTTGGAAGCTTGGAAAAGGATGATGGCGGTGTTGTAGGATTTGGTGATAACAATGGTGGTATAATCCGTGATAGAGGATGTATTTCCTTTGATGGTAAGCATAATACTGATGATATCTTTTATGTTGAAGGTTTGAAGAATAATATTTTAAGTGTTGGACAGATGGTTGACAAGGGATATAATCTTCAATTCAAGGATGGGAAGTGAAAAATATTAGGGACTTCTAGAAATGTGATTACATCTAGTACTAAAAAAATATGGTAATATCTTTCACCTAAGTGTTGCTAGTAAAATTTGGTTGATTGCTCAAGTTGATGAAAGTTGGTTGTGGCATAGAAGATTATGGCATGAAAACTTTGACAATATTATCAAGATAGGTTCTACTTAGGATGTGAGAGGTCTTCCTAAATTGGTAAAGCCTACTAACACCATATGCAAGGAATGTCAATTGGGGAAGCAAACTAGAGTCTCATTCAGAAGCAAACAACATTGTTCAAAGGGAGGATTGGAGCTTGTGCATACTAATCTATGTTGTCCTACTAGAATCAAAATTTTACAAGGAGACAGGTATTTCATGTTACTTATTGATGATTATTCTAGATTGATGTGGGTTGCATTCTTAAAGGAGAAATCTGAAGCCCTAGAGAAATTCAAGACTTTCAAGGATAAGGTTGAGATAGAGACAAGTTTGAAGATTAAGTGTCTGAGATCAGATAGAGGTGGTGAATTCACTTTTGGTGAGTTTAATTCTTTCTATGAAGTGCATGGGATAAAGAAAAAATTATCTGATCCATAGACCCCTCAACAAAACGGAGTTGTGGAAAGGAAGAATAAGACAATTCTAGATGCTGCTAGGACTATGATTCTAGAAGGAAATGTCCCTCATATCTACTAGAGAGAAGTTATGAGTATCGATGTTTATACTCTCAATAGGGTTCATTTCAAAGGAGATACTAGTAAGACCCATTATGATCTATGGTTTGGTCATAATCCTACTATTAGATACTTCAAAATATTTGGGAGAAAATGTTATATCAAAAGAGATGAAGATATAGGAAAGTTTGATGCTAAGAGTGATGAAGGAATCTTTAGTGGTTATTCTACTAAGAGTAAGGTCTACTAGTGCTACAATAAGAGAATGAAGAAAATGGTTGAAAGTGAAAATTTTAAGGTTGATTAAGACACATTTAGACCATCCAAAACCTATGGATATGATTCAGATGATCAGAATGTAAGTTTAGTGACTCAAAATCAAGTGTAGATCAATATGGTGAATCAAGAAGATCAAGAGAGAGGAGAAACTATTAAAAGTGTAGAAGAGAGATCACAAGAGCCTGAAGTTCAAGAATATACTAAAACTCCAAGGTATGTAAGATTGAATCATTCAGAAGATCGGATTATAGGTGATATGAACAAAGGTGTTCAGACTAGGAGAAGAATTGTTGAAGAGCACTATTTGATTTTAAAGACTGGGCCTAGTAATGCTAATGAAGCATGCAAAGATGAACACTGGATGGAAGCAATGAAAGGAGAGTTAGAAAAAATTGAGAAGAATGATACATGGATTCTTGTTCCTAGACCTAAGGAAAAAAATGTAATCGGAGCTAAATGGGTCTATAGAAACAAGACGGATGAACAAGGTGGAGTTATCATAAACAAAGCAAGAATGGTATGTAAAGGATATTGACAGATGGATGGAACTGACTTTGAAGAAATTTTTCCCCTATTGCTAGAATTGAAGCTGTGAGACTATTTCTTGCTTATGCTGCTTACAAAAGCTACAAAGCTTATCATATGGATGTCAACTTAGCATTTATAAATGGTGATTTGAATGAAGAAGTATATGTTGAGCAACTTGATGAATTTCAATTGACTGATCAGGGAGATATGGTTTGTCAATTGAAGAAAGCATTGTATGGACTCAAGAAAACCCCTAGAGCTTGGTATGCCAGATTGACAAGTATTTTTTGAAGCTTGGATTTAACAAAGGTAATGCTGATAGTAATATATATTTCAAAATTGATGATGATAAAGAATTGATTGTGGAAGTCTTTGTTGATGATATCATGTTTGGAGGAGATGATGGTTTGTGCATGAAGTTTGCTAATGAGATGTAGAGTGAGTTTGAAATGTCAATGATTGGAGAGATGAAATTATTTTTGGGATTACAAATTACTCAATTAGATAAAGTGATTTTTATATCTCAGGCCAAGTATGTGAGAGAATTGGTAAAGAATTTTGGTATGGAAGAATCAAAGCCTGTTGGTACACCCATGGTAAATGGATGTAAGTTGACAACATATGATGATTCTCCAAAGGAAAATCAAACTAGATATAGATCAATGATTGTTGGATTACTATATTTGACTCAAAATAGACCTGATATAATGAATGTTGTATGCATTTTTGCAAGATTTCAAGCCGATCCTAAGGAATCTCATGTGACTGTTGTGAAGAGAATTTTCAGATACTTGAAGGTAACAATTGATTTTGGCCTATGGTATCCTAAAGATGATGATATTAATTTGAGTTCCTTTATTGATGTTGATTGGGCAGGAGATATGAATGATAGGAAGAGTACCAATGGTGGCACATTTTTCTTGCGAAAGAAGTTGATTTCATGGTTAAGTAAAAAGTAGAATGCCATTTCTTTGTCTATTGTAGATGCATAATACATTGTTGCTGCTAACAATTGTACTCAAGTAATGTGGATGAAGTAGATGTTGAGAGTTATCAGAGTTCTGTATGATGAACCTATTGCTATATTATCTAATAATTCAATTGTTATTAACATTTCTAAGAATCCGGCATTGTATTCTAAAACCAAGCATATATCTATCAAATATCACTTTTTGAGAGACAGGGTGAGTGACAAGGAAGTTAGACTGGAGTATGTGCCTACTAAAGAGTAGATTGCAGACATATTTACCAAGCCATTGCCTAAGGATAATTTTGAGTATCTAAGAGGGAAGTTAGGGGTGATTACCCCTCCTAATTAGAACTAATATGCAAGGCACGGCATCAGTCTGTGCCTTTCATAATCATATCTTGTTTCAGATCGATGTTATGGTGGTTGCTACTCAAGACAAGTAGTCAAATGATTTAGATATGTGGTTTAGAGCTTGTGTGTACCTTTTCCATTGATTTCAAAGGGGGAGAAGATTAATGTGATTTTTTTTGAAGAATTAAGAGGGAGATGAGCAATGTGGAAAACTCAGAATGAGAAAAGAGTCAAAACCTAAGGGGGAGTAAGCGCTGAAGTTAATGGCATTGATGGTGTTTTTCACATCATGTGTTGCCATCAATGCCAAAGGGGGAGATTATTGGATTTTGTGGCTGTGTTGCTGATATTTGGTTATCATTAATGTCAACACTATTAGCATTAATATCTTTTAAGGCTATATATGTCGAGGATATTGAGAAAATTGTAATAAAATATGTTGAAGGTTGTTTGTGAGATAGTGAAGATCAATGTGATGGAAAGTTCAACTTGTTGATAATTAGAAATTGTGGATTAAAGAGTTTTTTGTCAAGCCTATCTATTTTATCTACTGAAATTTTTAGAGATCGTGCTCTATATGTGTCACATGTCCGCATTGATCATTGTGATTACGATAGGTGAAATTCTCTTGCGTGTTCATGTTTTTTATGTTCATGGTCGACATGGTGTTTGAAGCATGTTGTGGATCTTCAAGGAATAATATTTGAAGGTGTTTTGTGTTTCAAGATATTTTTTTGGGTCTCTACTATGTTGTGGTCAACTTTGGGTGATTCGTATTAACAATCTTTATTGTTTTGAGCTGACAATTTGTATTCATCTTATTATTTTGTTGAAGCTGACATGAAGTTTTGTAATTCCTTGTTGTGTATATATGTGAGCAATTATTTATCTCATTTGAGACATGTATGATGTGAAGTGTGTGAGTGTTATGTGTGAATAAAGTTCAAATCATTTGAAGCCAAAGAAGAGAGCAAACAAGAGTGATGGAGTGTTCATGTGCTTAACTAGAACTATAATTAGGCATTAGCATATGCTACTTTCTCAGTTCTAAATCTTTAGATGGATTTAATCTGAATGTTTCTATAAGATAGTGAGTCTTCCTTTGTACTTAAGTAGTGAGCTCTAGGTAGTGTGTTTGAATGCATGTGCATTCCTCATTTATTATTTTTATTCTTTTAGCATGGTATAACTTGTGGATTAACCTCCACCATGGTTTTTCCCCTAACAGGGTTTCAACAAAAAAATCTTGGTGTTATGTGTGTTTCTGATGTGTTGTTGATTTATGCTTTCATGGTTATTAATTAGATCTAAGAATAAGGGTTAATAAGTTTAATAAGTTTGAATTTTTGTGAAAACTTAATCAAACCCCTTCTCAGTTGTCTCCCATTGTGTTGCCAACAAAACAAAAGGACAAGGATTCCAGAAAATATGACTGACAAGTACTTCAAAAATATTAATTTCCTAGTTTCCATAGAATTTTTTTATATGAAAGCAATTGAATCCAGACTTGTATGGATATCTGAACTAGATTATGAAGTGACTAAGGATGAGTTTGATCATTATGTAAAAATAATTTTAGACAACCCCAAGAATCCCAATGAAGAAGAAATTTCTATGTTTGAAGCCTCCAACAATGCAATCAGAATAGGGAGGAAGAGAAAAGGTGTTGTCAAACAAGAAGTTATAGAAGAAAGTGAATTAGAGAGAGCTCAAAATGAGCATGAAATCATAAAAATTCAAGGAGATTTAAAAGAGATACATAAGGTAATCCTAAGTGCTAATTTTGATTCATCTATATCAATTGTGGAAAATCTAAGAGGCATGATTAACTCTTTGAAAGCATATATCTCTGGAATAGAAGTACAAATGATAATTAGGTCTGTAAAATAAAATTGTGAAGATATCAAGAAGAAATTTGTGGTTGCATATCATAGAGTGGTGAAGGAATCAAAGGGTGTACAGGTTTGTGAGAAAGAATCTTAGGAATTTCTTTCTTTCTGCTTGAATTGGTCTAACAGTACACTAAATATAAGAGATGAGATAAGGAAGATTAAAAGTTGAATAAGTACTCGAACAAATATGTACAGGTTCGAGAATGATAGAGATAATCAAAGATGGTCCTACATTGTACAACTTCAGGACAAATTATTTTCCCTGTAGGATCAAAGAACATAGGCAATTAAGAATTTTTTGGCACTCAGAGATATGGTAAAATTCAGGCATATTCCTATGTCGAGTTCCCTTGACAGTATTGGCAATGTTTTAGAATTTAATCTCAGTCCCAATACTTTGGTAGAGGGTATAGAGTCCTTGAGTAAGCTTGAACTACTATAAAAGACTATTTTAAGTGTGAAAGAAGCTTGGGAAGAAGGAAAATTTTTATGTAAGGATACCCTAAAGAATATCAAAGGTTCCTCTTCTTCAGGTTAACACACTTTTTATTTGTACATTCCATTCTTCTGGTCAATTTTTGATGCATATACATATACCAGACCCCTATATGTCCTTTTCCATTGATGTCAAAGGGGGGGAGATAAGGAGAGATAGAGAGATACATATAGGATTTTTTTTTTTTAAAGATCAATTTTGAAAGGGGGAGTATTCAGTTGCCTCTTATTGGTATAAAAATGTAATTGGTATACATGTTCCCATCAATGCCAAAGGGGGAGATTGTTAGAAATATGGGGTCTTGCAACATGAGAATGAAGTGTATATATATTGATCTGGTTGTTCCTATGTTGTCATTGATGTCAACATGGTAACAACAATATGAGAAGCTTATTTAATAGAAGCTAATCTCTACCAGAAGTGTTATTTACTAATAAACTAGTATGTTGGTTTTTGAGTCTGAATTTCTCCTTAGGTAAAGATATTACTCTAAAATCTTAACTGTGTTATCATGACTCATTCAGATAGCTATATTCAAGATCTTGAGAACTTTTGTGTCAAGAGTATAAATTTATCATTGACAGAGTTTAACTCTGTATTCTACTGTTGTTTCATTACTCAGCATATCAGTGTGAGAGACTCCACATTTTCTAAAGGACTTTGTAATGTTGTAGTTCTAATGGTAGTCTCTCTGATGTTAATGTGAAGAGAAACTGAAGTAATATCAGATTTGGAAGGTGTTTTCTTTGAGAAGTGTATGATGGTTTGGGGCTTTTGTGTTTAGGTCCTAGTCTTGGCTGACCTAACATATGACATGTGTAGACACTCAAATTTAGCCACAAATCACATTACTCGTCTATTGATTAAAATGATCAATTCATTCAATACTTTTTTCTATTCATGCATTTCATCAAATCATTAAATCATTGCATTATCATTTGCATACGTCACATTATCATTTTGCACTATCATTCATTATCATAATAAATTCATTATCATAATCATTCACTAGCATTTCATAATAAAACTATATTATCATTTAAATCAAATCATTTGCATAAATCATTCACTTCATATTGCATTTATATAAATTATTAAATCGTTCATAAAACATTTCATAACCATTCATAAATTAAATAATTTCATTTCGACAAATTATCATTCTTACATAAATCATTCTCATAAAAACATTAAAATAATTCATGATAAAACATTAATAAACCATTTTCATCTACATTAAAAATATATGCATTTAATTATTTTATTCAATCCTTCACCATTCATTTAATCTATCTTCTTTATCATTTCCACTCATATGCATTTCATTTCACTACACCATGTGGGATTTTAAAAATTCATTATTGCAATATCTGTTTATCCCACATTTCTCATTCTCAACCTCTTTGTCATCAAAGATTCCTATTTAAACAACACTCTCTTCTCATTTTGACCCCTACACGAATTTGGAATACTTTTTCCCACTCACCATAGCCTCTTGTTGCATTTTGTGCTCACAAAAATCTGAGAGCAAATGCATAAAATAAGATCTTGGTGAAAGGGAGACAATGGAGTTATGTTCTTTTGAGTGCAGATTTTGATTTCTTTTAAGCAAGTTTGTGATCTTAGTGTAGTTGCATGTTTTTGCTGGTTTGCATTTAAATTAGAATTACTCTATTGATGTGGTCCAGAAATGATGGTTCTCTTCCATAGAAGCATTCATTTTTGAGAGCCTACAACGTGCATTAGGAAGACTAGATATAACTTGCAGATGTTTTCTATAGATCTACATCGACTTTATATGATGAACTACATGGATAAAAATGTTTTAAATCATATATGGTGCCAACAAAAGTGTTTTTTATTGTTTTTTTTTTCATTTAATTAGGCCGACCTAATTGATGAATGTGATATACCTACATATATATGTAAGACTCTTTGAAGGTGAAAGTGTGTGTGTGGTGTGAGGAGAAAAAGTGTAAAGGTCTGAGTATGAGAAGGAGAAAGAAGGGATGTGTGGTGAAGTGCGAAGAGTATTAAGGGATGTTTGAATATGCGAGCCTAAATTATTATTAGTTGAGGATCATAATAGATTGTTGAGAAACTGTTGTGAGAAGAAATACTTCTTATTTAAAGTGTCATTGGAACTGAACCCTACACATAGAAAGTGTATTTCATCAGTTCATACTCTTGAGCCATAACTTTTGTATCTTTGTGGTTAGCCATTTTTTGTATTTAGGTTGTGAGCCTTGTTGGAAAAACAAGGATAGATAACTGAGAGCGGGGGTGAATCAGTTGTAATAGAATTTAAACTTATCTTACTTTATCAATCTTTAATCTTAGATCTAAAAATTAACAGTGAAAGCATGAACACAACAAAAACACACAACACCAAGATTTTTGTGTGGAAACCCTGTTAAGGGAAAAAAACATGGTGGAGGTTAATCCACAATTATACCTTGTTAAAAGTATAATGAAAAATGAATAAGGAATGCACATGCATTCAAGAACACTTCCTAGAGCTCACTGCTAAGAAGGGAAGGCTCACTACCTTACAAAAACATTCAAATTAAAACCATCTAAAGAATGTGAACTGAGAAATTAGCTGCTTCAAAATCCTGATGATAGTTCCAGTTATCCTCATAAATACTTCCTCTCTCTTCCCTCAAACTTCTTCACACTCTTCTTTGCACTCGAATGATCTAATATTTATTCGTACAAACACTTCACATAGATACACTAAACATTCACCAAAATGAGGAAACAATCACTCTTATATATCCTCTACATGGATTTACATCAACAACTCCGTCAGCCACAAATAATAAATGAATTACAACCATCGACCTCAATATGTGAACAAATATCAATGCGTACCAACCTAAGTCGGTCACAACATAATTAAAATCTAATTCAACATCCTCAAACACACCAAGCATTCACAAATTAGTCCATAAAGATCTGCAAAATGCTACCACCATCATGTTGGCCAAGAACATGAAAACTCGAGCACACAAAGAGAAAATCTTCGATCACGATCACCTTGATCAATGTGGACGTACCAAAATGATAGATCACAATCCAGAAACATCCATGAACATATCAAGAGCATACACAACAAATCAATTTATCAGAATTGCAATCTCTTCTTCTAGAAACACCTGCTACAGTAACAGAATAACTATAGGAACTCAAAAACTCATAGCTTCCACGAATCTTGATGCACACTTCTTAAAATTTTGGAGAACATACTAGATAGGCTCAACAACAAAACCTTTAATGCGTCACTTATAATTATCAACATACACAACTTTCCACTGATTTGATCTTCATAGCTTCATAGACTGTCTGCAACATATTTATTCTAATTTTCTCAATGTCCTCGACATATATAGCCTTCAAAACAATTGATGCTAATAGTGTTGTCATCAATGACAACCACATATCATGAAACACAACCACAACATCATAGTATGAAGAGGATTAAGGGATGTTTGAATATGTGATCCTATATGATTATTAGTTGAGGATCATAATAGATTATTGAGTAACTGTTGTGAGAAGTAGTACTTCTTATTTAAAGATTCATTGTAACTGAACCCTACACATAGAAAGTGTATTCCATTAGTTCATACTCTTGAGCCATAACTTTTGTATCTTTATGGTTAGCCATCTTTTGTATTTAGGCTGTGAGCCTTTCAAGGATAGTGAGTCTTGGTAGTGAGCCATGTAATATACTATATCTGGATATGATATATTGTGAGTTAATCCTCACTATAGTTTTTCCCATTTTGGGCTTTCCATATAAAAATCTTGGTGTTCAGGTGTGATGGTGCATTGTCTTGTTTCCATCTTCTTTATATTGATTTAGTCAAATATGTGATAATGCTTAAGTGGATTTTATTTGAATGGTTTTATGGAATAGTAATTCACCCCCTCTCAGTATTCCAAATATTCAACACATTGCATAAGTTCTTGCTTTTCGCTTTTGATATAATTTTTTTAGATGTCATAGGAACCTAAATCCATAATTTGATATTGTTTGGTATCCTAGTGTTGAATTTATGAGTGATAGTGTATTGTCTTGGTAGTAATACGGGTTTCCTAGTTTAGTGGATATGTTTTGGTGAATTCACACTTCTCTATGGATTGGAATTTGGCTTTATGGTTTTGTGGAGTTTTTTATAGGTTTAAGTAGAGTGTGTATTCTATATTTTATAGAGCTTGAAGGTCTATGTGTCTGGATGTGATTACATAGTTAGAAATTTTTTGATATTAGGTCATTAGTGGTGCCGACCTAATGAGTTTGTGGTGTATCCATGATAAGGAGGGTCCTCAAAGAGAACAATATATACCATGCAACAAGAGTAACACAATTTATGGAGGCAAATGCAAATGGAAACATTCTCATTATCTGAAATATTTATTACATATAGTCAACCACATTCGGGCTTATAGATTTGGCACACATGCCTGATTACAACATGCTCAAAATACAGTGCTCATACATGTGGGAAAAATCCTACAGATCAAACTTAATATACAATATTCTTCTTTGTCATCAATCTTGTCATTTTAATCTAAGGATTCAATAGTAGCTTTATACTATATCCGTGAGTCAAGAGACATCCGCCTCGGCCAAAGATCATTACAATCTCAAATGAAGAAAATATAACTTGTGCAAAAATAGGTCGACCTCAAATCTGAAATTCATCCATGGTAGATGTGCATGGTAAAGTGTGGAACTAAATGCAAGGTCAAGGAAACTCCATAGAAAAAATCCAAACACACTATGAGGATCCACAAAAAACGGGTGAGATCCACATTCGATCCAACTAGCCATTAGGGTTTGAAGTCATTTTGGGGTTAGGACAAAAAATTGCCACTTAATCTGAATGCAATAACTTGTCGGAAAAAAGATCCAACTGAGCTGAGAACTTGGAATAAGCCAATTAATCATGTCCACAATAAAATACTAGGTGCACATGATCTGACAAGAAAATGTTAAGAATCACCGGATCTACCAACTCGAACAAGAACAAGAACAAAAAAGAACAAAACTGAAATAAAATATTTTTGGTTGATGCAAGATTTCCAAGAACCAAGGATGCTCCTACATCAGACATTCGGGGTTGATGAAAATTGAGTCCCTCACTTTTCTCGGACCAAAGAAAAACCAAGACGGTCTACCTTAGCTTGAGAAATCCAAGAAGAATCCTCCACTGGTCTACCCTTCCATTTCACCAGATATTCTTTGTATTGCTTTCCATGAGTCTTTCTCCCATCTCTGACATCTAGAACTTCTTCTCCCTCATTTTCTTACTGTTTAGGAAGCTATTCCATCTTTGTCTTATCATCCTCACTAAATTCTACTTCATGGTACTAATGTAGGTATGCAATGTTAAATATAGGCAATATGCTCATACCATCTGGTAATTCTATTTCATATGCATTCCCTAAGTCAAACTTCTTCAATATCCTACAAGGTCCAAACTTCCCCATCTTCATCCCATTTGCAACAATGGTGTATATGTTATTCTTTCCATCATGAATATATTTTCTATCATATTGCCAAGTTCTTCCCAATAAAATATGACATACATCCATAGGCATAATATCACACAAAACTTCATCATGGAAATTTCCTATCTTCAAATTTTCCAAACATTGTTCACTTAACAGTATCTTATGTTCATCTTGAATCCATGCTATCTGATAGGGTTTTGAGTTTTTCAATCTTTCCAACTTCAACTTGGTCACAATCTCTTTCGAAGCAAGGTTCTTTAAACTTCCACTGCCAAAAATCACTTTGCAGCATTTACCAGCTACCTTGCATTTGGTCCGAAACAAATTCTTCATTTGCAATGGTTCTTTCTCCAATTCACTTTGACACAACACTCTCCTATTCACCAATACTTCTCCTTCTTCTAGTTTCTTAGATGATCCAACATGTTCCTCCTCCACAAAGTTTGTTCTTCTACTATTTTCAGTCCTTCTACTTGTATTTCCTTGTTTGCATTAAAATGCTCTATGTCCTTCTTCATCACATTTAAAACAAGTTCCCTTGAATACTTTTTACCCCTATCCTTTGTCATCTTTTCTATATCCTTTATTTTTTTAAACACCATATCTTCCTCCTCTGCATGAGTTTCCATCATCTCTTCAGTATGAATTCTCATTCTTGTTGACCTACTTGTCCTTATTTTGATCTGTAAAATTTCCTCTTCTTCCTCTCTGAAATCTCCCACCTCTTCCTCTCTGTCTTTTCTCATGTCTTTTATTCAGCTTCTCTTCTTCTTTTAGGGCACATTGATATGCCTCCTCCACACTCAACAAATTCATCAAATTGATATATCTAGCTACTTGTTCGGACTCATCTTTTGAATGTCTGAATTTGATATTCAACTTGTAAAATTCTTCAGTATACTCTATTACACTTAACTCTTTCAACTTCAGATTCTACAATTTTTAGAATAGATTGATCTAATATTTTGTAGGCATAAACTTTGTCTTCAACATATTCACCATCCAATCCCATGATCTTATCTTCTCTTTCCCTTTCCTTTGTCTATCTTTTTGCAAGTGTTCCCAGCAAAGGGATGCGTGTCCTTTCAACTTTGTATAGGCGAATTTCACCTTCTTGTCCTCTGGGGTACCTACAAAATCAAAGCATTTTTCCATCTTTGTTATCCAATCTAACAATTCATCTGAATCCAACTTGCCAGTATAATCTAGTGGATTGAAATGTGGCTTAGTATTCACTCTTGTTAGGGCTCTTATGAACCTCTCTTCTTCTTGATCAAGACCGGGTTGTTCTCCTCCTCCAACTCCTTATTTCTCTTCTACTTCTTCATCACTTACATCTTCAACTGGTTGACCTCTTCTTTGGGCTATTTCAACTGCATCTATTCTAGCAGAAATTCCTCTCAACATCTCCATTACATCTTGGCATGCATTTCCATGCACTCCATTTCCTCTACCATTTCTTCTTCCCACCATCTTGACACAAGCCATCTGTAGTTGCAGGTCAGATCCTCAATCTTCCACCCTACGAAAAATCTTCAATAGGACTACACAACTTGCAAGGAATAAATATCGCTCTAATACCAATTGGTGCAGCCATAGTAAGGAGGATCCTCAAAGAGAATAGTCTAAACTATGCAACAAGAGTAACACAATAGAAGCAACACAATTTATGGCAAAAAATTCTGATGCAAACATTCTCATTATCTAAAATATTGATTACATATAGTTGGCCACATCCAGGCTTACAGATTTGGCACACAGGCCTGATTACAACATGCTCAAAATATAGTGCTCATGCATGTGACTGAAATCCTGCAGATCGACCTTAATATACAAGATTATTCTTTGTCATCAATATTGTTGTTTTCATCTAAGGATTCAATACTAGCTTTATACTATATGTGCGAGTTAGGAGACATCCACGTTGTCCAAAGATCATTACAATCTCAAATGAAGAAAATGTAACGTGTGCAAAAATAGGTCGGCCTCAAATCTGAAATTCATCCACGGTAGATGTGGATGGTGAAGTGTGGACCTAAATATAAGGTCGAGGAAACTCCATAGAACAAATCCAAACACATCTTGAGGATCCACAAAGAACGAGTGAGAGTCGCGATCAATCCAACTAGCCATTGGGGTCTGAAGTTATTCTGGGGCCAGGAAAAAAAATTGCCACTTTATCTGAAATTGATAACTTGTCGAAAAAAGATCCAAATGAGCTAAAACCTTGGAATAATCCAATTGAGCAAGTGCACAATGAAATCCTAGGTGCACATGATCTGATGAGCAAACATGAAGAAACACTTGATCTATCAACTCGAAAGAGAACAAGAACAAAATTGAAATGAAATATTTTTGGTTGATGGAAGGTTGCTAAGAATGAAGGATGCTCCTACATCAATTTTGTATTTTACAAATATTGAATAAGTGTTGATTTTTTATGTGTATCAATATGAATTTTCACCCCTAACGCAAATTCCCTTTTGACCCTTAACACTTTAGAAAATCAAAAGAGGAGGTTTAATTCCACTTGGAACATTTTTTCTATGTCAATGGGAGAATTTCTATTGGGGACACCCGTGTGGCATGCAAATGTCCACATGGTGCACTTACATCCTTGGTAGATTCCTATGGCTAGAGACTGTAGAGGTGTTACATTTTTTATTGGAAGTCAAAGAGTAACATCCCTCTTCAGTTGGCCAACCCAAATATGGCCGTTTTTTATCCTTCCCTTCATATTTTTCATCTATTCATCCATTTTTCTTTTCAATAGAAGTTTTGAACAAGTTGGCACACTCTCCCCATGCTTTGAGCATTCATTTTCCAAGCTTTACAGTAACACCATTCACTCCATTATAGGAATCCACAACTCCATCACTCCAATAGGGTGAGTACAAGACATACACTATGGTAACATAGGCTTGAGTCCCTCTCATTCACTCCTCCACAAGCCTTGAGTGCTTTGGACGGAGGTGGTAAGCTCATACAATATCTCCTTTTGCTTTCAATTGATTAAGCTCGTACTGCTTGTTGTGTTTTGTGTAATATAGCTTGTATTTTCTTTCCTTTATCATCTATTTCTACTATTCCAAACTTGGCTATCCATGGAGGTGGAAACACGAAGATGGGGGTCTAACTGAGGTAGGCCCCTATATAACCCCAATAATTTCTCCATTTATTGTGTGCAGGTGGAGAGAGCTTGGAACAAGTTGGCAAGGAGAGAATTGTACGAGATCGTCTTTGTCACCTTGGTGGTAATACATTTCCTTTATTGTATTCGTATCTACATTTCACTTTACTTAATCTCATTTTATCACTCTAAACATCTTTAGACTAGGCTCGTAGTCTCCCTTCCTAAGTTAGAATCTTGTCTTTTTGGATCTCTGGCCATACAGACACCAACGCACCTGTGAGACGCCAACATGCCACATTGTTGTCCTAGACCTGTGCTTCTTTCCTTAAATAGAGAGTTGTCGAAGACATGAATCTAACTCTAAAGGCTGACTCATCTAGTCTCATTCCAAAATTCAGGATTGTAGAGTGATTGAAGGATTCATAATCCCCATCATTCTCATCCTCATCATTCTAACTTCCCCTTAAACTTAGGTGGGTTAGGGTAGCCTTTCTACTCTTGTCCTTTCATGACTTGGGGCCTTGCACTGGGTGGTCCCCCTCTCTCACATTTTTGGTGAACCCGACATGAACCATTTTGGTTCCATTCTACGATACTGAAAGCTCCTTTCCTCGTATCCTAGGAGTGTTGTGGGTGTGAGTTTTGTGAGGCTTGCACCTCGCAACCCAACCTACAACCCCTAGTAGGCATAGTTGGAGGGTTCTGATGGTGTTGTGTAATGTAACCTCAATTGGGTCACTATTTTATCTCATAAACCTTAGGAGGTTCTATAGAAGTACCACTTGGTGTGTGTGATGGCCTCTTTCCTTAATCAACCCATCCCCTCTACACAGACTATGATTAGTGGTACTAGCATAACCTTCACCTCATAGGACTTGCCGATGGGTTTCGACAGAGATCCATCTCCTCTTTACATTCCTACAAGGATAAATGGGAACACTATAGTAGGAATTCTCATTGATCCAACATCACAAGTGAATATCATAACTGAGGAGATCATGTTGATTAGCTTCCTACACAAGGATGGGTATGATGCACCTGAAAGTGTCATCCTCACCCATGACAAACTTTTTGTACCTCCTATAGGGAGTATTTCCCTATCGGTCCTTGTTGGACCTAAATTTGTAAGCCTTAAGTCTAAAATTATCTCAGGGTCTAAACTCTTCAGAGTGAAGCTAGGTATCCCTTGGCTAGTGGTTATGAACATAATTCCCTTGATTATTCACAAATTTCTGAAGTTTGTTCATGGAGGTAAAGTACACATTGTCCACAACACTGATTATAGACCACTGGTTGCACATGGAAACTATACCCTGGATTACTTTTGGCCAACCTCTCTTGGTCCTCTCCCACTTAGGAAGGACCTCCTACATCGTACATATCAAAACTATAAGAAGGAACATGCTAGGTTGAAAGTGAGATACCCTCCTTTGCCTTATGTTGTCTTGCATAGAGCTTGTCTGAAAGCTGGCAGTGGTGCCGCCAAGGCATGTAGAAGAGAAGAAGATAAGTATTCTTGAGATCCTCCTTCTTCCTCTTCCATTGTTCATCCCATTGCTTACTCTCATCCTATCGCTATGCCATCTGCTTCTATCTCATGTTTGTGAGAGAATCCCATGGTACCCACTTGGTGAAAGGCCAAGCATCATGTGTTTGAGATTCTTGTCTTACCCACGAAGCCTAGGCCCATTCGGTATGGAAGATAGATAATATCCCATGGAGAATCCTCCTTGTCTTGACCTCTGAGGCCTCCTACTATTCTTGTTGTTAAAACAGTTAATGGCAAGAGGCCCGTTGCCGAGGTGCTAGAGATGACACCCCCCATTGTTTCTAAGTCTTCCCCTACTTCTCACATTCAGGAGTCTATCCTTCTACTGGAGATAGCTATGGGACACTCCCATGGCTGAGAAATATACTTCCATCCCTTCACAAGTTCCAGCTCCTGGTTGGAAGAGCCATAGAAACCACCTCGCATGAGAGCATAAGTGCTAACGAAAGGATCTCCTAGCCAAGCAAGCCTCCTTACAAAAGGAGGAGGAGAAGATCACATCTCCTACTGTGCCTTCCTCTCTTCCCCCTTATATCCCTATTCAACATAGTTCTAAATCTCTTTTGTCTCTCACTATAAGTGCACCTGCACCTAGAAGGGTGCAAGCATTCATCAGTCCTTTAGCGGAGCCACCCTTGTTGACTTCCATCTCGGATGTCTTGCCTTTCCCCAAACCCATGGACATGGTGAAAACTTTGGTTGTGTCCACTGTAGTTCTCTCCTCTTCTCCCTTGACCCTCCTTGTTTCATCTATGGGGAGTCACCTCCTCCGATGAAGAAGAAGGTAGAGCGTGGCCTCTCCAACAATGGAGGACGTAAGAAGAGCCCACCTTCTCTAAATGGTGGC
This sequence comes from Sequoiadendron giganteum, assembly GCA_007115665.2. Classification (NCBI taxonomy): domain Eukaryota; kingdom Viridiplantae; phylum Streptophyta; class Pinopsida; order Cupressales; family Cupressaceae; genus Sequoiadendron; species Sequoiadendron giganteum. The sequence continues at coordinate 164,398,079 of CM021105.1, forward strand.
CCCACGCTAACCTGTTATGTCCTAGCGATAAAATCAGCTCTAGCCTCCCATGAGTTGGTCACTTCTCTCGAGAATCTCAGTGAGCTCAATAGTGAGCCTTGGGTGAAAAATCCCCCATCTATCGAGGTGAGACATGGAAATCCTATTAAGTGCATGTTTAAATCAGTGGTCAAAGTTCCAACCCTATCAATGATCTTCATTAGGTCATTGATCCTAGACCCACAAAAGCTAAGTGATGGAGACCTCACAGGTCAGTATACCTTAGCCCTTGTTGTGGGAGGATTAGAAGCTCCTCCCCTTAACATTACACCATTGCAGGCTCGTCTTCCTTCCTTTGATGATCTAGAATAGGAAGTTGATGACCTCTTGGTCGACTAGTGTTAGGGGGAGACCCTCTTCTCGATATTTAGATTAGATGTGTGTGTGTGTTGTGACATGTGTTCCCCCATAATCATTCTATATGTTCCTAGATGATCTTCGTCACCCCTATTGGTGCTTGGATATGGGTGTGGTGTTTGTGATGTAAACCTTATTCTATATGTATTTCTATTCTTCCATGTTTGTGATTCACTTTCAGTAAATTGGGGACAATGCAAAGTGTAAGGAGCATTTAGGCCTCCTTCCATGTTGACTCAGTTTTTTATTTTTACTTTTTCTTTCGTACATTCTTCCTAATCTGGTTGGGGATTGATGATCTTTCACCTCTTACTATGATTACCTACTATATATAAATAAAGTAGATCTAACCCCACATAACCAGATCCCCCTGTGCCCTTTGTGTGTGATCTGATTTCTTTACTTTTCTCTTTATCTTTCTCTCTTCTTTGCTTGAGTTGTCTGTTTCATGTGTGACAATGAATCTTCTACATTAGTTGGTCTTTAGAAAAAAAAATCATTTCCAAACGATTTTTTTCTCGAAAACCCTGCACACACTTCCTTGTTAGAATTACATTCAAAACTTGAAACCCTAGAGGAGCATGTTTCCTTCATCATGGGTTCATAAATAAAGGACATGGAAATCCTCCTCTGAAGTGAGAATGGTCTTTGTCTTCCCATCACATGAGCACACATCCTTCCTTTTGAATTCCTTGATGAATCTTTCAAAAGGATTCCTTGGTGATGAATCAATTCGAGAAGGAATACATTAAGCCTTTGAAAAATTTATCCCTTGAGTGGATCCTTCCCCTTCACATTGGGTTCACGAGGGACCCCTTCAAATTTTTCAACAAGTTTGATGGCATCTAGCTTGGGGGTAGCCCAACTAGAGCATCTTCACATCTTCATGTCTATCTTGGGGGTAGCCTGACTAGACCTACTTCACATCCTTGCATCTAGCTTGGGGGAAACCCAACTAGACTTTACCTTTCAAACAACATGTCCCTTGAGTGGACCCTCCTTCCTTTTTAAGGAATCCTAAGGGACCCCTTTGAAAGTCTTCACAACTTAGCGATGGTCTATGTGATTGTCCATTCACTCACCTACACACCTGCTTCCTAATGTGTTCTATTTGCAGGTAAACATGTCACCTTCTCTAACTCTGCAGAGTCCCCTTTACTCAGTCTCCCTCATGTGATATTTCTTGGGGATACCTTCCTTGCAGGTCTATGGGTCTATAAGGCACTTTTCCTGGTCTCCTTCATTTGAGAGTTCTTGAAGGATACCCCCTTGCAAGATCATGATCCTGTAAGGTACTTTTGTACTTAAACTTTGTAGTTTTGTGGAACTATGAAGTCCTCCCCTACACTTCTAAGTTCACTAGACCGTGCTCTGCTTCCTTGTCAGTTTAGGTATACATCTCTTACTCTGTTACTTCTTTACTAATCTACTTTACTGAAGCACTCATCAGTACTTGTGCTCACTAAAGTGGGGGAAAAATTTATCAACATGAATTTTCACCCCTAACAAAAATTCCCTTTTGACCCTTAACACTCTAGAAAATTAAAAGTGGAGGTTTAATTCCACTTAGGCCCATTGCCTACATTCCACTTGGTGCCTATTTTGTGTGTTGGTGGGGGAATTTATATCGGGGACACCCACGTGACGCGTAGACATCTGTGCGGTGTGCTTACATCCCTGGAAGATTCTTGTGGCTAGAGACTGCAAAGGTGTTACATTTTTTATTGGAAGTCGAAGAGTAACATCCCTCTTTGGCTGGCCGACCTGAATATGAATGCTTTTCATCCTTCCCTTCATATTTTTAATCCATTCATCCATTGTTCCCTTCAGCAAAAGTTTTTAACAAGTTGGAACACTCTCCCCATGGTTTGAGCATTCATTTTCCAAGCTTTGCAGCAACACCATTCACTCCATTGCAAAAATCCACTACTCCATCACTCCAACAAGGCAAGCACAGGATAGACACCATGGTAACAGAGGCTTGATTCCCTCTCGTTCACTCCTCCATGAATCTTGAGTTAATTTTATGGAGGCGATAAGCTCCTACAATCTCTCCTTTTGCTTTTGATTGAGTAAGCACGTACTGCTTGTTGTGTTTTGTGTTATGTAGCTTGTAGTTTCTTTCCTTTATCATCTATTTCTACTATTCCAAACTTGGCTGTCTATGGAGGTGGAAAGACCAAGATGGCGTTCTGACTGAGGTAGGCCCCTATACAACCCCAAAAATTTATCCCTTTATTGTGTGCAAGTGGAGAGAGTTTGAAACAAGCTAGCGAGGAGAGCATTGTACAGGATCGTCTTCATCACCTTGGTGGTAATACATTTCCTTTATCGTATTCGTATCTGCATTTCCCTTTACTTAATCTCATTTTATTACTCTAAACATCTCTAGACTAGGTTGGTAATTTCCCTTCCTGAGTTAGAATCTTTTATTTTCAGTACTCTGGCTATATGAATGCTAGTGCACCTATGAGACGCCAGTGTGCCACACTGTCATCTTGGAACTATGCTTCCATCCTTAGAAAGAGAGTTGTATGAGACATGAATCCAACTCTAAAGGTTGACTCATCTGGTCTCCTTCAAACATTCAGGATTGTAAAGTGATTGAAGTATTCAGAATCCTCATCATTCTCATCCTCGTCATCCTAACTTCCCCTTAAACTGAGGTGGGTTAGGGCAGCCTTTCCTCTCTTGGCCTTTCGTGACCTGGTGCCTTGCAGTGGATGGTCCTCCTCTCTCACATTATCTAAGATCTATTTTGGGTCCATCTCGACCTATTTCATATTGTTATGAGTTTTGAATCTTGGAACAAAGAGTGTATGTGTGGATATTGAACTAACAAGTTATATTTTGTATATTACATCTAATTAGGCTGGCCTAATTAATGTTTATGGATAAAGCATATATATATATAAGATATTTTTGATGTTTTGAGGTGTGTGTATGTGTATCATGAGTATAATTTGATGCTATTTGTATTAATATAAGGAGAATATAGAGTAGATTAGAGTACTAATTTAGATTAGTATGAAGTGTGTGAGGTCAGTATATTGATTTTTAATGGAACTATAATCCAACATGTTGCAGATGCATTTTTTAAAAGTTCAAATTTGGCTATATGCCACCACTCTCTTCTGTCTTTTCTTTTCTCAATGGGTAGTGAGTCCACTTGTAGTGAGAACTTTTATAATATACTATAACTGGTTATAATATATTATGAGCTAATCCTCATAATGGTTTTTTCCTGTTTTGGGTTTTCCATGTAAAAATATGGTGTTCATGTGTTATGTGATGTTGTTGGTTGTTTTCATACTTTCCTTCATTATTGCAAATTAAATATTCTATGAAGATTGAATGTTTAGATGCTTAACTGGTTTAAAAGAATGCTAGTTCACCACCCCCCTCTTAGTATTTTAGGTGTTCCATAATTGGTATCAAAGCTTGGTTCCTTTGAAGGATCTTAACCACTAGGGGATGATCTTGGAGGTTGAACACATGGTTGTTAGAAGACTACCTATTCCTCTAGAAGAGATTATTTTTGTTGGATCTACACAAGAAGATAACATATTTGATATGAATGGAGAACTCAAATTTTCTCTTGAAGAACTTGAAAGAACTAAAGATGGAAATAAAGATCTAAAATAAAATGTTAAAGAAGAAGATGACTGCATTAGAAATTTGAGAGAGAAAATCAAGAAGTTCAGAGAAAGACATAAGGAGGTTATTGAAAAAATAAAGCAAGAAAATGAAACAATCACTGATCTGAAGGTACAATTTGAAGAAAGAAAAATAATTGAAGAATGTCTAAATGAAATGGTGAAAATAAAATTTAAAGAATTCACAAAGCTTGAACAAGAAGTTGTGAATTTAAGATTATATTTTTAAAAAGCAAGGATTCATGAAGACAAATTCAAGATGAGTTCTATAAATCTTGATGAAATGACTACAAATTAGAAAGGACCTAAAGATAAAGGTGGATTAGGGTTTTAGATAGGAGAAATCTCAAAGATAGATCAAACTACAAACTAGCTTGAAAAGAAGACTAAAAACACAAAGAAAAATGGAAAGAAGATGTAGAATAAAAGAAATGAAGCTAGAAGATGACTAGTCAGACAACCAAATGCACAAAGGTACCCATATTTTAATGGTTTCTATTATTCTTGAAATAGATTTGGACATAAGGATGTAGAATGTAGAAGAAAAATGAATCAAAATGTTCCATCTTTTCCTAGTTAATAATTTACATGTAAGATATTTGGTCATAAAGCCTGTGAACGCACAAATCAAATGATGAATGGATAGAAAAATGGTAGAATGGTTCAATCCTTCAATAGATACTATTATACATGCAATAGATTTGGACATAAAGCTAATCATTGTAGATATAGAATGAATGGGAGTAAGATTGGTCAAAAGAATTTCATATGCTACAATTGCAATACATTTGGAAAAATTTATAATTTTTGTAGAAGAAAGAATGTGAAGAAGAAAAATATGGTAAATAAGAATGATTTAGTAAAAAAGGTAAGTCTAGTAGAGATGAAGAAATAGATGAACAATATTTGGGAAAATAAGGAAGAGATAGAGGTTAAGGATGAATCTATACTAGCATCCAATACATTTGTTTCCTTTGGAAACCATGTTGAGAGTTTTTGCTTAGGGGGAGCTTTAATGGAGAATATTTCATCCCCTACAAGAGAAACGGTGTTGATGTTTCAGTATGTGGATATGAGATATAAACCAATTTACTTGATCTACTTGAAAATATCTCAATACAAAATATCATGATCTGGAAGTTTGTGGAGCATTTTGAAGTTGATTGTGTAGATAGTTAGGGTTTTTACAACCTTTTCAGTTTGAGTATTCAATGTGAAATTAGGTTATGTTGAAAAGGTTTATAAGTGATCTCAATTAAGAAAAAAATGTTTTTAATTGATTATTCAAGAGTAGAAAAGTAGACAAAGAGAAAATTAGTGTGCTTGAAGAGATCGAGATCTAGTGCAAACAAAACCCTAGATGGAAAGAAAAGTAAAAGTATTTATATTTTTTCACTTGCCCTAGGTTTTTAGAAATAATTTTGAGAAAAAAATTAAAAGTATACTCCAAGGGTTTTTGAAGTTTCTAAATGACCCCGACCTAAATTCAAGAAACATTCTACTAAATATATGGAAGTCAACCATGATTGTGCATTCTCGAGGGTTCCATATGGTGTCCTGCACACTGAGGATATAAGGATATACATTCATGGTAAAATGGAGTAATATGATCACTTGAAGCTTAGTGATGTAAGGGTAACATATCTCATCAGTGATGAGTTTGTATTAAAACCTAAATATTAGAATTTGGTGATAAAGAACCTCAATATGTGGTAAGGGTTTCCCAACTTTTTTCATGATAATTCTTAGGTGAGAATTGTACTCAGTCATATTCATGGAAAATTTGTATGGGAAAATAGGCCCGTCATGATTTCCATGTAGGTAATTATGGAGGTGTTTTGTTTATGTTGAATCAAACTAGTTTCAGTACTTAAGTCTATAAAAGTGAGGTTGTAATGGAGAAAATGGGTCCAATGTATGACAAGAGAGCCTGGACCATCAAGGACATAAGAAAATTGGCTATTATATACGCATCAATGATGATTGGTCGCAAGCTATAATTCTCTAACATACAAAATTTTGTATTTGTAACCACCATCAACATAGCTTATGAGATGGTTGATAAAGGGGAAAATTATGACTTATGTGATATTTTGATAAAAAATTTATACAAGACAAGGGATTCCAAATATCCTTTCAAGTATGGCACACTGATTATTTGTTTATTATTTTACTTCTTGAAAGAACTCCCCAGAACAAATATTGTTGTGTGGCTATAAGGCATAAATATACAACACCAGATCAAATATTTTTGGAGAGGACTTGGAGATGTTAAGGCATAGGATGGTGTTGTTGTTTCATTTTTCTTGGTGTTTTAGAAAAGAATGCAAGAAATGGAGAGGAGTCAATGGAATATGGTGAAGAGATATAAAAATTATATTACTTTTCTAGTTACCAAGGATGATTGAATTATATAGGTTGTAGAGACCTAAATAGTATGGATCTTGGAAATGGGATATGAAATCATTGATCAAGATATTGTAGGGTCTATGGACTACAAGATAATCAAACCAAGGGACACCTCTGAAGAGAGATATGGAAATTATGATAAGTCAATGAAGGTTCACATAGATCAGAGGAAATCATAGGTGAAGAAGACTATTGAAAAGATGACTTCAACATTTGCAAAAGCAATGGGGCTCACTAAGGAGCAAGTTGAGCAAGAAAAGGCTAAGTCTAGTGCTTTGGGATATTCATCAAATGTCATGAGATCCAATAGAATAGCTACCACTCCTCCTATTGCCTAGAATTCCTTCGAGACTAAGCCTCTAATAGGAGAAAAGATAATAGTACTTTAAGTTCTCCACTAAAGGAAATGACATCTCTAGTCAAACAAAAAAAGAGGCCTAAAAAGGAAAAGATTGCTCTGACAACTCAACAAACTAGTCTAGTGAGAAGGAGAGTGAATACCAAGGAAACAAGGGAGCAATATTTGGGCATTAATATTGAAGATGAAGAAGAAGAAGAAGGACCATAATTGGTCCATAAGAGAAAATATGAAGCTTCATAGGGTGAAGAAAGTTTGAAGAAAGTAAGAACATATGTTGTAGATACAGATGAAGGGGTTGAAGTAACAAAATAATTACAAGACTTTTTGATCCACATGAGAGTGAAGAAAGCAGATTCCAACAAGAAGAAGACACCAGTTTTGGTATAAAGATACCATCAACCTTGTAAGTATCTTTCAATTTAATTACTCCTAATATTGTTTATAATTCATTCATAAGGGATGGAAGGTTTCATCGATAGTGGTAATACTATTTTATCAATAGGGAGTTACTATGTTACATTTACTAGATAGTTGTCACGATAATGGTAAAATGGTCAAACACGAGATTCTAGGTGTCCATCTTGGGAATATTGCATTATGACATGTTATGACAACGACCTTAATTTTTAAGAGCATAGATGATAGCTATGACACCTGGCATAAGATTCTATGATGACTATGGCAACATCTTTGACAAAATATTTTTTATCTTGGTCCCTAGGTGCCCATGCATGCAAGATACCTTATGAAAACTATAAGAGCATCTTTAAGAGGTTATTATGAGTTTTTTTTTATAATTCCAAGGTGCTTGCATGAGGATATGCCCAATTTTTATGTCATTCTTCATGTATTGAGTTATTCTATTTAATAGGTGCTTCAAAGTGGAGATGGGCATCACTTTTGTTCAACTTTTCTTTTTAGGGGTTATGTTGTCGGATTGAAGGTTGAAGAGGAGTTAGTGTGGATGTATTTTAATCATATTTTTCTGATAATACAAGCTATTAATCTCTTCTTTGGTGGATTATTTTCCTAAAAATAATTCTCCATGTTAAACATTGTTTTGTGTTTAGCTTTCCATTCTTGTATTTCATTGCTATAGCTGATTTAGACTCCATATGGTTAACACTGTTAGATTTGATTTACAGTAATTTTAAGCTTCTATTGTTTCTGTTCACTTTTTTTTTATAAAATTTGGTATCAGAGCCTAGCCAGTTTTTTGTCTTGGGTGGTAGAATAAAGGTATTTTGAGCTATAGTGTGAGTTTGGTTGATCTATTTTTTGTAGTTTTTTGTGTTAAACCACACTTGCAACTTCTTCTCACTTGAGCATAGAAAAATTTAACAGAGTGGGATTTGAGTTATAGAAGCTGAAAATGGAGGATCTCTTTGAAGAACGAGATCAATGGGTGGCTATAAAAAATAAAAAGAAACCTGAGAAAATGAGTGATGAAGATTGAGAAAAGATGGATAAAAAGGCATGTACTATTATTAGATTATGTATTTTTTATTATGGTCTCCTGAATGTGTCAAAGGAAAAGACTGGACATGCTTTTTGGAACCAGATAGGTGAGATCTATCAAGAAAAAAGTATGGTAAATAAACTCTAATTGAACTGAAAATTGTTTTCTTTAAGATGAAGGAATGTAAATCAATAGGTGAGCATTTAAATTCTTCTAATTTTGTTTTGAGTAAAATAACATCTATTGATCTTAATATTGAAGAAGAAGATAAATGCATTATGCTTCTTTTTTCTTTACCTAAATCTTGGGATAATTTTGTACTTTCTATCACTGCTAACATAGAAGATCCAAATATGGACATTCTTGTAGCAACTTTGTTGTCATAAGAAATGAGGAAAAAGGCTATGGATTGTTTAGGTGATGCTCTCAATGTCAGGGGAAGGCCTAAGGAAAGAGGGCCCAAAGGATATAAGAATGGACCTAAGGACAAGTCTAAGGGCATATCTAAAACTCATAGGAAGAAGAATAGAGTGAAATGCTAGAAAAGTGCAAAAAGAGGACATATGAAGAAGGAATGTAGAAATCCAAAGAAACAATTTGATTCCTCCATAGAGAAATGATCCTCAAACTTAGATAATAAATATTTGGTTTATTCTCTTCATATTATGACTAATGAACAATGGTTAATTGATTCAGGATGCTCATTTCATATGACTCCTCATAAGGAGTGGTTTTCCACATATGAAAAATATGATGTAGGAAAATTCTACCTCAGTGATAACTATTCATATCCTATTGTCGGAAGGGATAAGAATTAGTTGTGTTTTAGTGATGGGAGGGTTAAAACCCTCCTTGTTGTTTTACATATTCCTGGATTAGCTAGAAATCTTATTTTAGTTTCGAAGTTGAATGGTTTGGGATTCCATGTAGCATTTGATTAGCATGGTTATAGATTGGTAAGAGGATATTTTATGATAGAAAGAGGACAAGGAAGGGGACTCTACTTAGACTCGAATCCACTAGTATTGTTAACTCTATCAATGTAACTATTTTTTTTTTAAATGCTTGTATGTTGTGGCATCGTAGATTGGGCCACATTAGTGAGATTTGTTCAAAACCCATTTTGAATTAAAATTTGTTAGATAGTTTTTCCTATTTTGATGAGAGTTTTGATTTATGTGAACATTTTGTGTCTGGTAAACAAAATAAAAGCCAAGAATAAATTGGAACTTATTCATTCATATGTATTTGGTCCTTTGTATGTGGAATCAATTGAAAAATCTAGATATTTTGTCTCCTTTATTAATGATGTTACAAGATATACCTAGTTATATTTTATGATGCATAAATCTAAAATTTTCACTAAGTTTAAATAATTTAAAGCCTTAGTTGAAACGAAAACATATTGTAATATTAATTTTTTGAAGTCTGATAATGGAGGGGAATACTATTCTATGGAATTTGATGAATTTGGTAAGTATGTAGGAACTGTTAGATTGAAAACTACTCCTTACACTCCTCAATAGAATGGAGTGGTAGAAATGATGAGTCAAACAACTATGGAAAGAGACAAAAGTATGCTTAGTAGTTCACTGCTTGACAGATTCTTTTGGGAAGAATTTGTAAACTACTTGTTACTTATTGAATATATCTCTTTGTAAGGCTCTTAAAACAACACCTTATTAAATGTGGATAGGTAAGAATCCTTGTGTTTCATATTTAAGGGTATTTGGTTTTGAGGCTTATGTTCATGTGCCTAAAGAAAAGAAAACTAAGTTGGATCCAAAAGATGAAAAGTGCATTCTCATTGGATATGGTGATAATGTAAAAGGTTACAAGTTATGGAATCCTTTTACCAAGAAAAATATATGTTCTAGAGATGTGATTTTCAGGGAACTTGGTGTTATTTTTTGTCTTGAACATCCAAAGGAAAAAGATAAGGAAAATAGAGTGCATTTTGAAATTAAGCAAGAAGATGCACCTTGGGAAGAATAGAGAGTTCTACTTGAGGATGAGTAGGAAGAAGATGAGGTTTCAAATGAAGTTACTAATAAAACCAAAGAACATGGGGAAGAAAATCAGGAAGATGTTGAACAAGATCAAGGACATCAAGAGCCTCATACTCCTATTCATAGAGGATCCACAAGACAACAAAATCTAGTTGATAGGTATAGTACACTAGATTTTCATTGTATATTTTCTTTATTAAGTACTAATAATGAACCTAGATCTTTCAAGGAGGCTCTCTCTTTGGAGGAAAGTGAGTCTTGGTTGCAATCCATGTAGGATGAGATTTTGGCTTTAGGATAATTGTAACACTTGGGACCTTGTTAGTTTTCCCAAAGGCAGAAATCCCATGGGATGTAAATGGGTATTTAAAAATAAATTTGGAGCAGATGGTCAATTAGAGTGGTACAAGGCCAAATTAGTGGCTAATGGCTACTCCTAGAGAAAGGGAGTTGATTTTGGTAAAATTTTATCTCTTGTTGCTAAATTGACTTCTATTAGATTCTTATTATCTATTTTTGTAGCTTTTGATTTTGAGATAGAGAAAATGGATGTTAAAATTGATTTATTGCATGGGGATCTTGAGGATATTTATATGTGATTGCCTCATGGGTTTTTTGTGAAGGAAAACAAACAATTATTTTATAGGTTAAAGAGATCTTTGTATGGTTTGAAATAGTCACCTAGGATGTGGTATCAGAAGTTTGATGCTTTTGCATTAAAGGTGACCTTTCTTAGGAGTTAAGAGGATCATTTTGTGTACATTAAGGTTATTGATGATTTGATCCTGATTATTGTCTTGTTTGTTGATGACATGTTGTTTATTAGTAACAACAAGGTGATGATTGGTGATATCAAAAAACAACTTTCTAACACATTTGATATGAAGGACTTGGGGACTACAAAATGCATTCTTCAGATGAAAATTAGTAGGGATCAGGGTGATATAAATCTTTTGTTAATTCAGAGTAAGTATGTTGATACCATTTTATAGAGGTTTAATATGCATAATTTTAAGTTTTTTTGTATTCCAATTCCAACTGGTACTAATTTGAGCTTAAATATGTGTCCCAATACATATGATTATTTTGAGGATATGTCTAAGGTTCCTTATGATAGTTTCATTGGTAGTTTGATGTATGTAATGGCTCGCACTAGACTAGATATAGCCCAAGAAATGGGAGTTCTAAGTAGGTTTATGGATAAACCGAGTAAAGAGCATTGAAATTTTGTTAAGAAGGTATTTAGATATTTGTGAGGTACTTCTGATTATTTTTTGCTTTATCATGGTATTGATAATATGGTCAATTCATTGGACATGTAGGGATTTGTTGATGCAAATTGGGTAGGTGACTTGGATAGTTGAAGATCCACCAGTGGGTATGTGTTTACTTTGTTTGGAGGAGAAGTGAATTAGATGAGTAAAAGGTAGGCTATAGTTGCCTTATCCACAAAAAATCAGAGTATATGGCTTCTACTCACATCTCTAAGGAGTAAATTTGGTTACAAAGGTTGTGTACAAGTATTACTTTTAATTACAAAATTATTCACATTAATTGTGATAGTCAAAGTGTAATTCATTTGGCTAAGAATATTATGTATCATGCATGAACTAAACATGGGGATATTTAGTATCATTTTGTTCATGAATTAATTTATAATGGTTAGATTGAGCTAGAGAAGATTGGTAAATAGGACAATTTTGTAGATGTTCTTACTTGTTCTTAGTTGGTTTGTGTTTATGTTTTCCTATGAGTGTATTTACAATGTATGATGTCCAGTGGGAGAAATTTGGTATAAAGATGCCATCAACCTTATAAATATACTGTAATTTAATTAGTCCTAATATTTTTTGTAATTCACTTATAAGGGATGGAAGGTTTCACTGACAGTGATAATTAATTTTCACTACCCCCAATAATTACCATTTTACCGGCAAGGAGTTACTGTATTACATTTACTGGATATTTCTCACGATAATGGTGAAATGGTTAAACAAGAGATATTCTAGGCACCCACCTTAGTAATAATGCATTATGACATGTCATGGAACCCATCATAATTTTTAAGAGCATCTATTACAACTATAACACCTACCATAAGATTCTATGCTGACTATGACAACATCTATGACTCAATATTTTCTATCTTGGTCCCTAGGCACCCATGCATGTAAGATGCCTTATGAAAATTGTAAGATCATATATAAGAGGTAATTATGAGATTATTTTGATGATTCCAAAGTGGTGGTGTGAGGATATGTCCAATTTGGATGCCATTTTCATGTATTGATTTATTCTATTTAAGAGGTACTTGAAAGTGGAGATGGGCATGGTTTTTCTTCAAGTTTTATTTCCAAAGGTTAGGCTGTCATTTTAAAGGTTGAAGATGAGTTAGATTAGATGTATTGTAATCATATTTTTATGATAATACAAGCTATTCATCTCTTCTTTACTGAATTTTATCCTGAAATGGTTTCTCCATGTTAAACACTGTGTTTCGTGTTTAGCTTTTTGTTCTTGTATGTCATTGTTATAGTTGATTTAAACTCCATATGGTTAACATTGTTAGATCTTATTTATAGTAATTTTAAGCTTATATTATTGTTTTTCACCTTCCATTTTCTAACAATTGAAGGAGAAGAAAAAGAAAAAGAAGAAACCTACACTAAGAACTCATAGTCCCATGAAATTAGATGCATTATTTAATGGGATTGTACAAAGTGAAATTCTAGAAGAAATTGTTGCACTATATGTTGATGTTGATGAGGTGGACATGGCCACCATTGTAGAATACATTATAAAATACATTATTTTTTCTGAAGTTGATATGAGATATATTGAAAAATAATTTCCTACAAAACTTTGCAATGTTTTGATTTGGAGAAGTCAAGAAGCTATAGCGAAAGAAGCTAAATTGAAAGCTTATTCTTTAGAGAAGATTATTGCTCCTCTTTCCAAAGAGTATAAATTTACATTGGCTACATTGTGTAGTAAGGAATTTAGAACGAAGCAAAGGGTGACAACCATCATGGGTAGAGATCAAAATGATCTTAAGAGGCTCCAAAAAGAGTTTGTAGAGAAGGTTGAAGACTTAGCTCAAAGCCTCAGAATGACTTTGGAAAGTACAAAAGAAATGCATATTGAGATGCATGATCTGGATGTAAATATTGAAGATGTACAACATGATGATGCTCAAAATGAGAATGAAATAAAAGAAGGTAATGTGCAAGGAAATATTCTTCTGTATGTGGAAGAAATTGCAAAGGAAAATGTATAAGTAGAGGAGAATGTTGAAGGAGATGTAGCTATTAGAGAAGACACTACATAGGAGGTTAATTATACACCTCCTTTGATATCTTAAACATATGTTGAGAACATTCAAGACCAACCGAAGACAATAACTCCTCTAGATAATAAAGAACAAGCTACTGATGAAGTAGATATATGGAAAAATGATGAAAAAAAGAGTGAAGATGCATCTGATGATGTAGAAGGAAAGAAGGAAATGGAGACACCAGTTAACATTGGTGACAAGGAAAAGGAGTCAAAAGAGAAGGCTACAGAGAAGAACTTAAAGACTACTGCTGAATATTTTTGCACCTCTAAATATTCTTTAAATAATTTTCCAAGTATGCAATTACAACTCCAACCTGTAGTGTTTGGTCAACTGTTACAACTAGTTATGCAATAAGGGTCGTGTGGATATGGACAAGATTTTTCCTCTTTACAAGCTCCAATTGGGAGATGTTTTACATGCATCTTCATAGAAGGAAATTCTAGAAACACATTAGAAGAGTGAATAAATGATAGATAAAGTAGTGAAGGCTTTGCATGAAGCCATACTCAATGCTATCTTTAACAATTGCCTCTCTAGTATGGAAAATCTCAAATTTTTACTTGATTCTTTAAGGAACATGCTAGAGGTTTGAAAGGAAAGTTAGCTTGAAAGAGTTAGAGAAAAAGTTTGATGAGAAATTTTTTCTACATGTAACAAATAAGTGTTCCAATGCACACAATAAATTTATTGAAAGTATATTAATGGTGTGTAGGTTTGTGTGGAAAAATCCAAAGTTTTATTTTAATTTTGTATGAAATGGCCCAAAGCAACTAAAACCATAAAGGATAAGATGAATTCAATTGAGTCCCAAATTGATAAATCTTCTAGTGATTATGACCTAGCACATGATGTAGATGGAAGCAAAAGGGAATAAATTAAGACTTTACATGAGCAGTTCTTCCAAATACAAGCACAAAAAGAAAATATCATTATGCAGTTTGGTAATCTAAGGGATTTGGTGAGCTCTAAGTCCATATCTATTTCAAGTGCCTATTAAGCACTAAAAGAGTTTCAAAGTTAAATTCAATGCCTCTAATGCCCCGCCACACAACCCTAGAGGAAGTTGCAATTAACTACTTAAACAGACTAATTTTTTTTGTTTAAGTACAATTAACATGCAAGTTCACTAACTAATGCCAACAACCTCTAAAGTTACGAGACAGAGGTTATATAGAACCTCAACAAAAAACATGAATATAAACCATATCATATATTTACTTATGAAATTAAATGCTTACATTCCAATTAAGATAAGTTACATCAAGCATAAGAGATAGCTTTCAATTGCATTAATCCATTATAAACAATAAGATTACAACTCTCATTCCTCGAATGAGGTAAGTTCAATAAACATAATTAAAATTACAACTTCCACCTTGATAACAACTGAGGAGTAAAATAATACAAGATCAACTGAAATGAAATAAAGAAAGAATTGATATTGAATCCAACGAGCTCTCCAACTGGAAGTCTCGTCCATATGAACATGAAGAAAGAACCCAACAGATTTAGGTGCACTAACATGCTCTGATCATCACCAATCCTTGCATACTATTTTAGCTCATAAAAGCGTCACTCATATTGCTCAACAGATAATGACATCTGACACAAGGCATGGAACTGATCACCTCGACGCTGAAGCCAATGCTTAGATAAGAATTGAGCTCTGAAGCTCTCTAGGAAGATCTCCCAAGATACTGAGTTTATGTCAATATGGAGCTTCTGCTCCTCTAGTCTCCACCATGTGGATGCAAACCCTCTCAACTGCATGATGGCATAATGAGCTCTGGTGTTACTACTTAGATAAGAATTGAGCTCTGAAGCTAGGAAGATCTCCCAAGATACTGAGTTTATGTCAATATGTTCTGCTCCTCTAACCATGTGGATGCAAACCCTCTCATGCATGATGGCATAATGAGCTACTACCATACAGATGCATAGTAAAACACCTATCTAGGTCTATAAGCCAAGTCTCGGCCTTTAAACCAATACTTGATCCATCATATAATGGAGGATGTTCCTTGAGTAGGTCCCTCATCAATTCTTCAAAACATAAATGCAAATATCTTCCTCTTTCATTTTTTGAATTCCAATTTTCTAATTTGACTTTTAAATATTTTCTTTAATTTTCAATTTCAACCAATATGCATAAATTTCCAAAATGAACAATTTAACTTACTTCAACAACATAAATTTAATTAATTAATAAAATAGATTTAATCAACGATTAAATTATTTATTAATCCAATTAAATTAATAAATATAATAAATTACATTTCAACATAAATTGGATAAAGTCAACTGGAAATTTAACTACTAAGCGTATATTTTAACCTTTTTCCAAACTTGCAATTTTTAAACTGAAATCAAAGCCAGATGACAAAATTAAGGCAACTTAACTTGACTAACCCCTGACGACACACTAAGACTAGGGTGACGACTTGGCATGAAAAACCTAGCTACTATCTCCCAATCCAATACCGTTGGGCATTGGACACGCTCAAACCTGTGAAACCAGGTGGAGTCGATGTCATTTCCCTGTTAACCTGTGAACAAAGAGTATATCCTCATACATAAACATGTCATAATTAAAACAGACTGTGAAGAGGAAATCACAGAATCGCAGGGCGCTCGCAAGCAAGTGATGCAATACCGTCCCCTTCACCAATACAATGTAACTAACTGACAAATCTAACATATTAATATAATCCAGAGCATAAACATCATTAATTCGAATATCCATTTATGTTAATTCAAAACATGACATAAAGATAACATCATATTAAAATACCATCACATCAAAATATAACATTAGCATCGCTTATAGATAGTGATCAAATAGAAGTCGGGTACCATAGTCAAGGTACTAACAGAAAGTACAACATAAAAGAGTAGAACATTGTTTGATCAAAGGGACAAAACGGAGGGGTATTACAATACCCATCTTGATGAAGGTGAAAAATCATGATGGAGTTGTAGAATCAAAGTAGAACGCTTTTCATAGCCAAGAGGATTTGGGAAGGATGGAAACAAGAATGGAAAACTCACCTTGAGAAGATGCAAGGGTCAACCTCATCCTTCAGTTGATAGTATTTTCTTTCTTTTTATGCATTCATTTTATTGTTCAAACTTTTATGTACATATGTGGATGGTACAAGGTATGATAGATAGTACACTTAAGGGGATTTTGCTAAGTTGTCAATTTGTATATATGCATACATCAATTCGAAGGAGAATACAAAAACATGTATAGGGAGAGAAGTTATGTAAAGATTAGATTATATGTATGTGCCCTTTTCCCTTGATGTCAAAGGGGGGATATTTTTGGAGATAGTTGAGGCATGTTGACATCAATGACAAAGGGGGAGATTGTTGGAAGAATAAGAAATTTTTCATTGATGCATTTGTTGGCAACATGAGCATGAGGGATAAATGTATTGCAGTTCAGTGTTGTCATTGATGTCAACATTGTAATATGGTATGAAGACCATTATGTGGATCAATTTGTATAGCTTGAACATGTTTGAAGATAATAATCCAGTGGATATTTGAAAGAGTGTTTGATTTGGTAAAGTCAGGTGAAAGAGAAATTGACTAAGTGTCACTATAGGTAATTGTGTGTATTAAACATCCAATTTTTGAGTTTGCATTGGTCCATTATATAATTTCTTGATCTGTTCTTTTGATATAATTTTTTGGATGTTAGAGGAACCTAAATCCAGAAAAATTATATTTTTGAAGTTACGAGTGAAAATGTATTGGGCTGGCAATAATAAGGGTTTCCTAGTTCAACATATGTTTTAGTGAATATGAACTTCTCTATAGATTAGAATTTGGCTTTGTGGTTTTGTGGAGTTGTTGATAGGTGTCAGTAGATTTTTCATTTTGGATGGCATAGAGTTTGAAGGTTTGTGTGTCTAAATGTGGTTGCACAGTTAGAAAATTTTCATATTAGGCCATTATTGGGCTGACCTAAAGAGTTTCGTATTTTGCAGAGATTGAATAGGTGTTGATCTATTATGTAAGATATATTTTGGGTCCATTTTGGCCTATTTCAAATTGTTATGATTTTTGAATCTTGGCATGAAGAGTGTATGTGCGGATAATGAGCAAAAAAGTTAAATTTTGTATATTACATCCAATTAGGCCAACCTAATTGACATTTGTGGATAAAGTGGGTATACATATACAAGATATTTTTGATTTTTTGAGTTGTGTGTATAATGAATATAATTTTATGCAATTTGCATGAATATAGGATGAATGTAGAGGAGAGAATAGTACTAATTAAAATTATTATGAAGTGTGTAAAGTTGGTATATTGAGTTTCAATGGAGCAACACTCCAACATGTTGTAGATGCATTTTGTAATAGTTCAAATTTGGTTGTGCCGCCACTCTCTTTTATCTTTTCTTTTCTAAATGGGTGATGAGTTAATTTGGATAGTGATTCTATAACACCCCTCAGTTTTTCTTTCTAGACTGGACAATGTGTCCTTGTTTTGCTTTGATTTATGTTTCTGGATATTCAGATACTTTATCTTGTGTGTGTACTTGATCGCTATTTATAGAGTGACGAACTATTTATGTGATTTGGTTTATCTGATGCTTTAGTTTACATGCTTTAATTGGTGTAATGATGTTAGTTGATATAACATGTATTTGCTTATGAGATTATTAAGTAGGATGGAAGTGTCAGTGTTGATGAGTGTATTGGTGAAGGGGACAGGTTCGCATCATTCACTTGCGAGCGCCCTGTGATTCTATGATTTCCTCTTCACGATGTGTATTTTATAATGTTTATATTATATGATGTTGGTTACTATGTTTTTAGGTTTGCAAGTATATGACATCGACTCCACCCGGCTTCACAGGTTTGAGCGTTTCGATCCAACGGCTAAGTTGAACAGGAGATAGTAGCTAGGTATCTTATGTCAAGTTTACACCCTAGCCTTAGTGTGTCGTTAGTCATGTTTGTTGAGTCTTGGTTTACCTTGTTTTAATGCTATTTGATTTTGAGAGGTGCTTGTCATTAAATTAATATCTAGAATAAATGAATTGTCTAAAAGTTGTTATTTATTTAAATTAAAATTAAAATTGTGGATAGAAATTATATTTAAATTTATTAATAAAATTTAATTTAATTAAATTTAATTTAATCCCAAAAGGGTTGAATTTATTTATTAAATAATTAAAAATTAATTAATTAAGTTTTATGTTGAGTAAATTAAAAGAAAGCAAATAATGTAATGCATTTTTGAATTTAAGTTTAATTGGGAAATTAGTTTCGAATTTTGGAGTTAATTTATTATTTAGAATTTTTAAATTAAATACAAATTAGATTTGGTTGTTGAGGATATTTTCAATTATGCCAACATGTGTAAGTTTAATTAATTAGAAGAGTTTGTTGCAAATGCATTCATGAAGAGAATTTTGGAGAGAGGAAAAGCTTCTTCAAAGGTGTGAGGATATTTTTGGAAAACACACACGGGATTGTTTTGGGGAAAATTCTTGGTTGTAGAATTGCATGGGAGTTATTCTGGTAAATTTTGTTGTGTTTGTTGGTTGCTTTCTTGGTTGGAATCACTGGATTGTTGGATAGAAGCTATGGAAGCTTTGGATGAGGCTCTACATCAAATTTCCTATTACCTGTAGCTTCTTGAATCAGGTTTTCTTCTGTGTTTTTGTATTGTTCTTGGTTTTCTTTTAAAATTGCAGTGATTAAAGATTTGTTTGTTAAATCTATTTAGGAAAAGAATTTTTTATTAGAAGGAAGAAAAAAAATAAAAAATTTAGAAGCTTCTGTTGTTCCCATGAAATTTATTCAGGGAAATTATGAAACCTTTGTTGAATTTAGTTTATTTGAGTAAATTGTTAGTCTCGTTATTAAATCAAACTTATGGGTAAAACAACACATTTAGATTTGTTTTAGAAGATTTAATTCACTGTAGAAATGAATTTATTTCTAAAACCTCTGTAGAAATTGTGGTGGAAAAACCTAGAGGATTTGAAAGTTTATGGATGTAACCTGGATTCCTTTTAGTTTTCTTGTTCTTTTATTGTCTATGAATTCGAGAAAAAAATTGATTAAAAGATTTAGTTTTGAACCTCTGTGAATTTTGGTTTGTTCTCTGGAAAATTGCATAATTTCATCTATAGGTGAATGTTTTCACAAAATTTCTCCAATTTTTTTATTATGTTAAATCTGTTTATATATATATATATATATATATATATATTATATATGAGTTTAGATATATATATATATAATATATATATATACAATTATTATCTTAATAAAATACTGTTTTAATTTCTTTTTTCGCCGCCGTACGACCGACGCGATTCTGGAGAAGGTTGAAATTTCATTTTTTTAAAAACAGTGAGGAAGCAAAATTTTTCATTCGTTGTTTGTTGTTTGGCCACATGTAATTTTGGTGGGGGTACTATGCACACCCCACCACCCCCAACTCAAGGGAGGTGTGACTGTCTCAAGGAAAGCGCCCTCCACTAAGTGGAGGGAGCACTACCTTGAGGCAGTGCAACCCCCTTTGGGGAGGTCGCCGACAGTTTAGAGTGGGGCGGGGGTTTGGTTGTGGCCGACCCCTCCCCAATATGAATGCATTCCCTTTTAAATTTGTGAACTATGTTTGGCATCCGCCAAGGGTATAAAAAAGGTTAGATATTGATATTTAATAATATATATATGTCATATTTAATATATTAAATTGGGATTAAAATAATTTGTTTAGTATGTAATAAACGATAATATATATTTAATATATATATATATATATATATATATTTAATATATATCTATATATTTAAAGAGATATATATATAATTAAATATATATAAAATTATATGTGATGTTGCATGGCATAAATATTTATAACTGAATGTTTCTTTAATCAATGAGAATAATTGGGTGCATGCAATTTAATATTCAATGAATTTTTGTTTTAAAAGAAATGATTTGCATGCACAAATAAATTGATGGTGTAAGGGATAATTGATAAAAATAAAAGAAATTACATGTTTTAAATGGAAAGTTGAAGAGTTATAGGATTTGGTTAGAAAATGGAAAGGGTTTACTTGCATGGATTTATGTTGTTTTTAAAAGTAAATTTAGGAATTGATTATAATGAAGGGGCAATTATTTATTTTAATTTATTTATTTTCTATTAGAGCAATTAAATTATTGTGAGTGGAATACGAAAGGGATATGGATTTAGAATATCCAAAAATAGTAATTTCTTCATGATTGCCTTAAATGTTTTATTTTCTCCGTATTTCGTAAAGGGATGTAAGTTTAAATTGTTTAAGACTTCCTATAATGGAAATGGAAAAAAGGTTATATGAATATTTGAGTTAACCTAGTTATTGTGTCTTTGACTTTGTCAATGTTCCTATTGATGGATGATGGATTTAGGAAATCCAAATATTATATTTGATTAATGACTTGATTGCTTTTTGTAACTTGCTCATCAAGTTGTGGTTTGGGATATGGGTTAAGTGTTAGTCCAAAATTGTAAATCTTCCAGAGGATCTTAGAGGATGAGGGTTGTCTATTCTTTATGTAAACTAGTTGTGTTTTCCCTTGGGTAGTGCAGGGTGTCTTTTCAGTAATTCACCCGGTTTCCATGAACGGGGATGTTTTGTACCTCCTTTAGAAGGAGTGGACTATGTGTTTTGTTGCCTCCAATTGTTGGAGTGAGTTCTATTATTTGTCCTCCTAGAGATGGAGTGCTTATGATACCTAGGTTGTATGCACTTGTGATTCCCTTGGTGATGAGTTTTGTTTGTATGTTGTCAAATAGAAGAGTGGCTTCCATTAGGGGCCAGAGCCCGTAAGAGGTAAGATTGGGTAACCTCTGGAAGTAGTTTAATCAAGTGATAACTAAAATTGTACTAAAAAAATTTGGGGAATACTTCACACTAAAAAGATAAGTTCTAGCCTCACTCATAGTCGCAAGTGCTAGTTAAGGCTTGGAGTGAGTGGGTAGGCATGAAATGGCATAGTCATATATCTTGTCCTTAGGAGAGGTATTTGATTCTACATGAGTGAGCATGAGGGCCGGGGTTTGGTTGAGGTCACCAGGATTATCGGAGCCTATGAAGAATGCCTAGAGGAGATCTCATGACTAACTGTACGATGACACTCTGTCTAGGACAACAATTGGTATTTGTTTTTTGTGTATGGCTCTCTGAACATACTTGATCTATTTTATGTCTGGAAGCAATGTGACCTATGTTAGTGATGTGAGAGTTGTGCTTGTTTAGTTCTTTGGTTGGTTGTGTCAGTTTGAGTTAGTATGAGTCAGCCTTTGGTTAGTGGTTGTAGATCTTTGTCCATGTTATGTTGTTACTATCTCCTAGCATGGGGGTGGGCCTTTAGGTACCACTTGGTTGGGTGGAACATGCACCATACACCGTTGGGTCCCCATTTATCTTCAGTACTTGGTGGCGAGACATCTAGTTAGATAGCTTGCGGTTCTTATTTTAAATTTAAGCATTGTAATATTTCTATTTGTATAATTTATTTTATCCCTTTTATGTTTATGAGGTGAAATTCTATAATTGTAACACATATGTACTATTGCCTCATTCCAGGAATGAGTGTTGTAACTATTTTATTATGTTAATGACTATGAAAATTGTATCTTGGATGGTTATCTCATTATGTTATGTTATACATTTATGTTGATTTAATATTTATTATATAATGTCATTTAATGCTATGGTTATATGCAAGATGCATGTGTGGGTTTAAGTAATCCCAACCCTATAGCCTTAAGGGTTATTGTTAATTAGTAAGTGAATGTGTAAGTTAATTACTCTTTTTAAAAAAAATTGGTTCACTTAAGTCGTTAATTACAACTTCCTTTAGGGTTACTTGGTGGGGCATTACAGATTTCACCTACAGTGAGCACTTATGTAATGCACTATAATTGGTTATAATATATTATGAGCTAATTTTCAGTGTGGATTTTCCATTATGGGTTTTCCACGTAAAAATCTGGTGTTCATGTGTTATGTGTTTTTTGGTTGTTTTCATACTTTCCTTCATTACTAAAAATTGAATATGCTATGAAGATTTAATGTTTATATGCTTAAGTGATTTAAAATAATACTGATTCACCCCCCTCTCATTATTTCAGGTGTTCAACATGAGGATGCAAAATTGAGGAATTTTTCCTTGGAGAATATTGTCTCTTCTCTAACACATGAGGATAGATACAAGTTGTCTAAATTGTATAGTAAAAGATTCAGAACAAAGCAATTAGTTAGTACCCTAAGGAGCAGTGACAATATATTGAAATACTAAAGGATGAGACACTACAAAATGTTGCATAACTTGCTAAAGAGTTGGGAATGTCTTTAGATAGTGAAGATCAAATACAACATGCCACATATATCCCAAAAAGAAATGAACTTGATATTAAACAACATGAGAATGTATCTGAGCATGTGGATGGTCAAAAAGACATGGTAATAGATCATA
Source organism: Sequoiadendron giganteum (assembly GCA_007115665.2). Lineage (NCBI taxonomy): Eukaryota > Viridiplantae > Streptophyta > Pinopsida > Cupressales > Cupressaceae > Sequoiadendron > Sequoiadendron giganteum. Next base: position 164,421,210 of record CM021105.1, read on the forward strand.
TGCCTCTAGATGTAGAAAATATTGTTGAAGAAAAAAATGGTAAAAGTACAAAGTTGTGTCACACTTTCAACCAACTTATCAGCACAACTGAATTTAAGTATTTCTAACTAAAAACAATTTTGGTCAAACATATGATCTAGTAAGATTCATTCTAGCGAAGTTAGATACTTTCACAACTTTTTCAACTAAAATTGTTGGCTAAAAATATATGGAGCACCACTTTGAGGCCAATTTACCAAAAAAAAAATATTTGAAAAACTTGATGTTTCAATAACTCCTACTCATGTAAATAGTTTTTTTTTATAATATAAAAATACCCTTTTGTAGATCCATAAGTGTAGTTTTCAAAAATATATTTATTTTAATATTTTAATTATTATTTATTATTTATTATTTATTTTACTAAATGTAGGTTATCAACACAAAATATTAGGTTGATTACCATGGCAAGGAAAAATACTAAAATTTAATATATTTTTTGAAAAAATATGATGCACTAGATAAAAGAATCTATATCAAGATGGTATAATTTTTTTTCATTTTAGATAAATATTTAATATTAAAGTTGATGTCAAATGGAAACAACTATTTTTTGATACACACACATTTTAATATTTATTTAAAATAATATATTTATTAAAATTGGAAAAAAATATATCCATGCACTAAATTTTCAAGTTATAAATACACAAAAAAATTGAAAGAAAAAAAAGTAAAATTTACGATAAAAAGTTTGATGTCTCATGTAACTTCATTTTTTAGCATTTTATCAGCAACCAAATTATAGTACTGATTTATTAAAAACTATTTTCAAATAATTTTTAATTTAAAAAAAAAAAAACAAACATAAAATATACTAAAAAATATGCATTTTACTAGTTTACATCATTTCAAAATTCAAAACATATATGTCAATTTTTAGTGATTTAAGTTTAAAAGTTGGATCACAGTTGGCAATTTTCTTTATAAAGTGTGACATAGCTTTGTACTTTCACCCAAAAGGAATATGATAAACATGGTTCATCGAAGAAAGGTGAAGCTTAAAATGATCAGAATTTTCCTCCTCCGGATATGGAGAAAGAAACTGAGCAGAGAAAAGAAGACAAGCAAGAAGTCCCAGAGAAAACAAAGGCACAAAAAAAGAAAACTTGCCTCCTTCGGATGGTGATAAGTCTTCAAAAGATGGAAACAATGTTGAATAATGTTCTTCTAGTGGAGATAAGGAGAAGAGTGAGAAGAAAATTGTTGGTGAATCCTTCAAAGCTTCTAGAGATTATTTGAAAGATTTGCTAGATATGCAGCTACAGTTTGAACCAGTGATATTTGCATAGCTCTTGTAGATTCCAATGCAACAAGGAAAAGTATATATGAAAAAGACTTCTCCCCTTCATAAGTTACAACTTTGTGATGCTTTCTATGCCTTCTTAAGGAAGTAAATACTTCAAACACACCATAAGAGTGTATAAATGGTAGAAGTAGTGAAGGTGTTGCAAGATAACATTCCTAGAGAAAAAATTGATAATTCCTTATCTGGTGTACAAAATTTGAAGTTGTTGTTAGATTCCTTTAAGGAATATTCTACTAGTTTAGAAGAAAAATTGGAGATGGAAATGGAAAAGAAGGCCAATGATAAGATATTGATAGAGACTTACGATAAATGTAATGTAACACATGGAAAGTTACAAGGTAACTTGAAGGATGTACAAAAATTCTTGGAAGAAGCTAAATTTTTATTTCAATTTTGCTTGAAATGGCCCAGTTCTACAAGGAGCATAAAATATAAAATGGACTCAATTGATTCACAAATTTCTCAGGCCTCTAGTACATATGATCCAACAAATGATGTAGATGGTGCAACAAGGGCAGAAATTGAGAATTTGCATGGCCAATTTTTCCTACTGTAAGAACAAAAAGAAAATATCATAATGCAATACAATCAACTTAAATATTTGGTAAGTGGAAGACTTAGATCCTTAATTGGAGTTGTAGCTACTACAAAAAAGGTGACATAAAATTATTTAGTGCCCAATTCTCCAAAAGAAGGAGAAGAAATCCATGTGCAATATCAAAGTAAGAATCCCTTTCTTTCCTTTTCCAAGAAGGATTGGGAAGTAGCTAAGAGAGATTGAGAGGAACTCCTTTCCAAACTGAAGGTGCCTAACAAGGGTATTTTACCCATTGATAGTTGAAGGTATAAATTTCTATTTTTTTAATGTGGTTTTTTATTTCAATGTATATATGTGGAAGTAGTTGATGGTCTTCTAGTACATTTTTTGTCATTTTTGATAAATAACATTGTTAGGGGGAGCAACTTTGATGCAAATATTTCCTAAGGGAGATATTTTTAGAGAAGTATGTTGAGCATAGGAGAGAATTAGAAAGGGAGAGACTCTCATTTATATATATATATATATATATATATATATATATATATATATATATCCATTAGGGAGAGTGATATAGTGCACCCTTTTCCCTTGATGTCACAAGGGGAGAATGTTTTGAGTATTTTGGGAGTAGTTTGAGTAGCTTTTGGAAACATGAGCATGATGATGTTTGGATGTGTATGGTGTTTTCATTGATGTCAACCCATTAAAGAAATTTAGAAGTGTTTATCCAGAGAAGACCAAATTGTGTGAATAATTGGTTGTCTCATAGTACAAATTCAGTGTTACAATGCTCTATTGGTTCATTCAATTATTACTTCACTAGTTTTGTTATGTGGTGCTGATATAAGGATTTTGGGTTCATGCAAATTTGAAGTATGTAAGGAGTAGATTTATGGGAGTGATTATAGGTCATTCCAACCTATTTTGATGGTATACATCTTTTAGTTTATTTTGCAAAGCGTGTAGAATGCATTTTTGAGCCGACAAGTTGTGTATGACAAGGTTCATGTAATTAGGCTAACCTAACTGATTTTTTGGTCCATTGCACCTATATATGGAAGTTTGATTCATTATGTGAATCATGATATGTGTGAATATAAAGTGTATGTATGCAAAATTTCATGTAGTGTGAAGTGCAAAAGGTGAAGTGGTGAAGTATGAAGTGTGTAAAGTCAATTTTTAGAGCTTAATTGGAATTGTGTCTTTAGCATGTTGTAGATGCATTATTAGTAGTTCATTTTGGTAGTGAGCCACCCTTTCCTCTATCTTTTCTATTCTAGGAAGTGAGCCTTTGGGATTAATCCATTCTTTATATCTATATAGTGAGTCCTTGGACAATGAATCTACCATTATGTAATCTCTATTGTAACCAGTTATAATATATTGTGAGCAAATCCTCACCATGGTTTTTCCCTTTCTAGATTTCTTCACATAAATTTGGTATTCTTTTGTTCATTAATGTGATTCATTATTTTTATGTTCCTATCCATTATTGAAATTTTAATGTGATGCTTTGAATGGATGTTTAAATTGATGAAGTTAATGAATTTTAGTGAATATTGATTCACCCCCCTCTTAGTATTCTAGGTGTTCAAAAAACCATTGATTCTCATGAGAGATGGGTTCATGTGAGCCACTACTCATGAAATAGGGGTCAATGAGTTTGAGGGTAAAATCATGAAGTTGAGTCTGCTTCTTGTGGAAGTATTAGATAGCCTAAAAAATAAAATCAGGAGAAACAAAATACCATTCTACTTTTTATGAAACAGGATCCTATTTCGCTTCAGGACCCTAAGCCAAAAATGAGATACCATTTTGTAAAAGGTTAAATTTTGAAAAAAAAAAAATGGGATCCTATTTAGAAATGAGATCTTATTTGTAGAATGAGCTCTCATTTCTTAAAGTTTCAATTTTTGGCCTATTTTTAGTTCCTGTCAAGGAAACTATAGGCACCACCTGTGCTTTAACTAGTGATTAAATGTTTTGCTTGTATCCAATCAAATTTCATTATTTTATTTTTTATACAGTATCTTTTAATTTTAATACATTATATTTGAAGTTTCTTAAAGTTAAATGCATGATTTTTAACTTTTCAAATTTCAAAAATTAATTTTCTCCAATTTGATTGGCTAAAAAATTTTGAGCGATAAGGGCGGATTTTCAAGAATGCTAACTATTAAAAAATTTATTGCAGCATTTTTTGGCCACAAAATTATAATAAAAGAAAATATTTAACTAATTTTTCAAAAAAACTTGAACTTTTTAAAAGTTGTTTAGTGAGCAACATTTTCACGAATGTTCTTTGAGCAGTTTTTTTAGGTAATTTTGTTGCCATGATCATTTATTAAGTATGCATAAGATTGTTGTACAATTATTTTTCCACCTATTTGAAGAATAAGAACCATGTCAAAAAAAAAAAAATCTTAAAATTGGTGAAGATTTTGTTGGTTAAGTTACTCAAAATTATAGTAGTTGATAATTGAATAATTTTAAGTCCCATTTTAATTTTCTCATATGTTATTTAGTATTTTCTTTTGAGGATATTTCATAAGTGATTCAATGATGTATGTCATTTAATGTAATCAAGTCTTCAAGTGAATATTTTATAGAACATATTTATTTTTAGATCTTTAAGTATAAATTAAATATATATATATATATATATATATATATATAGAAAGATTAATTAAATAAAAAATAATATTTCTACAAATTATGAAAATAAACTGATATGTATTTAATAAAAACTTATATATCATTTTTTTCAATAATGAAATAAGGAGTATGATTTATATATATTTTTAACTCAAATAACATAAATGATAAATTGAAGTGGGCAAAATTTAAATATTATTTTTATATTTTGAAGATCAAGATTTATAGTGTGAGATTCATCTAATATTTATATAAAAATATAGAAAAAAAAATAGACATAATGAATGGGGAAGTATAAGTATATGTGCACACATGAATAAGATAAGATCTAATAAATAAATAAAAGGTACCTAAAAATAAAGTAAGAAAAAAGATGAACTCAAATTTAGATAAATAGAGATAATAAAATTATATTATAAATTTAAACATATTAAATAATTATTTTAAAATGTTTTAAAACTCATGATTATATATTAAAGTTAGAGTTATAATTAATAATTTTAGAGACATAATTGAAATAATTAATATTATAACCTTAATTTTATAACTATTAATAATATTATAATTTCAACCCTAATTCTTCTTACTATAATTCAAGAATCATTAGAATTCTAGTTAGAGTCAAGGTTATGGTGAAGGTTAAGGTTACAATTAGAATTATAGTAAGAAATAGAGCTAGAATTACAATTATAACTATAATTAGTGTTAGGGTAAAGTTGTTATGTGAGCATTATTTTCAATAACATTTTTTAGCATTTTTTCTAGGCAACTTTGTTGCCATGATCCATTTATTAAGTGTGTATAAGATTGTTGTGCAGTTATTTGTTTTTAATGTAATATTCTGAAACGTAATGTTGGAATCTCATTTTGGGCTTTAGATAAATTGGAAAACACAGTAAATTTCATGTTACTTATCATTTGTAATATTGCTTGCTAGAATTGAAACATAATTACTTGAGTTTGAGCAGTGGACAAAGGAATTTTTTTAAATCAATTATTATTGTTTTTTTCTTTGAACAAACTAAAAAGGAAATTGCATGACATATAGAATGATTTATAACTATAACTATTATTTATTTGTTTGTTTTATCAGCATTGTTGCTAAAAATTATCAAATACAACTAATTAAAACATAACTATTCTATAAATTTTTGGCAGGAGCTTCGCTACCCTGCAGCTCTTGTTTTCTATGGGTTTTGAGTAAAAAAGAAAGCTTGGAGATATGACCCTTAGCTTTGGAGTTTCTTTGACTTACAACTTGAAGGTCATGTCACTGTTAGTAGAAAAGAGTGACTTTGTGTTGGAATATTTGCAACATGAGCATGAAGTATGGATGATTGTGTTGGTTGTTCGTATGTTGTCATTGATGTCAACATGGTAATAACTACATGGTGATAATAGTATGGGAAGTTTGCTTGGTTTATCAGAAGTTGTTATTTACCAGTAATACTCCTTTGTGATGGATCAATATGTTGGTATTTGAGTCCAGAACTCATCACAAGATCTTATATGACTCTAATCTCCTAACCATGTTTTATTAACTCATTTAGATAGCTATATCTTGGATCTTGAGACATATTTTTCTATGAAAAAAAAGTTATCTCTAATAGAGTTTAACTCTGTATCCTAATATTATTCTATGTAAGGTATACTATTTGGGAGACTCCACATTCTACTAAGGTGAACATTCTTTTATGGAGGTTTTTTTGATAGTCTCTTTACTAGTAGTATGATGGGAAATTAACGTGTTCTCAGATTTGAAAGGTGTTTGATTTGAGGATTATTTTCTGGTTTGGAGAATTGTGGTTTAGTCTTGGCTGACTCAGTGAATACAATATATTACGAAGACTAATAGTCAACTTAGTATAATGCACTACATGAATGAAATGATTAAATCTTATATGGTGTCATCCTAATTGATGAATAAGAAATACCTGTATAAATATGAGATAGGTGCAAGTGTAAAGGTGTGCAAGTGTGTGCAAGAAAAAGTAAGGAAAAAGAGAGATATGTGGGTGTATGAAAAAGCAAGCGAGAAGTGAATGTGAATGAAGGAGAAGATCATTGCCTAAATGCTTTATCAGTAATACATATTTTTTGAGTAATGTAGTGCTTTATATTCTGAGCTTTAATGGAACTAAACCCTACACATTGAAGGTGGATTCCATTAGTTCATCATTTTGGCAGTGAACCACCATCATTATATATTGGTAGTGAGCTATCTTTTGTACTCATGCTATGAACCTTTTAAGGACAATGATTCCTGGTAGTGAGCCTCGTAATATTTTGTATCTAGATATAATATATTGTGAGTTAACCCTTACCATGGTTTTTCCCATTCTAGTTTTCCATGTAAAAATCTTGGTGTTGATGTTTATGATTGCTTTGTCTTGTTTCTATGTTCTCTCTTGTTGATTTAGTCAAAATTATTATAAGGTTAGGTGGATTTTATTATCAGTTTGTGGAATATTGATTCATCCCCCCTCTTAGTATTCTAGATGTTCAACAATTGGTATCAGAGCTTGGTTCCTTGGTGTAATGATCTAAAAAATCCTGCAAGATAAGATTCAAACAATTAGCTGTACCTGCAAGTTAGTTTAATATCAAGCAATGAAACACATAAGAATATAAAAAAGAAAATAAAGTGAAATGGAATGATCTCACCAATCTTCTCTATTCATGATTGCTTCCATTGCACCTTCTCAAGCCTTGCTGCAATGATGGAATGCCCTCAGATTTCTTTGTGAGCAAACTTCTCTAATGCCTAGCCTTAACAATGCTTTTGAAGGATTTTAAAATATCAAACTATGCACACTAGAAAGCAATTTCTAATATGCAAATAGTAAATAAAGTCTATGATCTCGAGAATGCCTATAATAAAAGTTTATATTAAATGATCACGGAGAAGATTGATTGACCCTGAAAATGAGATCAAGATTGTCATTTTATAGAAAATGCAATCTTGAATGGACGGACGAGATGAGAGATTTGAAGAATGCCCTAGAATTAAAGGTCAAGATTCAATAAGGCAACTCTCATTTAGGGTTAGGGAAAAATACCCATATGTCTGAATAAGATTTAATTAAATGAATTAAATCAAGATTGAATGTGACAATTGAGATGAAATTAGTAAAAATCAGAAGACAAGAGGATAAGACTTTAGAAAATCAGTAATTTTAGAAATTACTTGATTTGTAGAGGAATAATTCCATTTTGAATTAAATTAATTCAAAATAGAGATTTTGTGAGATAATAAGTAATTGATTTTTGAAATCAATTACTAAATGAAAAATCAGTTAACTATGTGAAGATATTTTTAAATGATTTTCTTTATTTAAAAATATAGAAGTGTCACAAAAGGCAATTAAATAATTAATAATAATTATTTAATTTTAATTAAGAGACAATTACTTAATTAAATAAATAAATGAATTTATTTAATTAAGAGAGGATTTAGGAATTAAATCAATATATTTAAAATATATTAATTAAATAACCAAGATGACTTTAATGATAAGGATTAATTAAATAAATTGATGACTTTATTTAATTATTAGAAGACTTTGACAATTAGTGACATATTAAAATAAATAAATAAGATTTATTTATTTAATAATCATGAAGAATGAGAGATTATGAATTAATTAAATAATTATGAATTAATTAAATAATTATGAATTAATTAAATAATTATGAATTATTTAATTAATAGCTGAATGTGGGTTAGAAACATAATTAAAATGTCATAATTATGCTAGGGAAAAAGGTGATAAAATGTTGCTTGTAGGCCTAAGTCATTTTTAGGTGTCTACATTTGCCCCTCTTTGTCATAATGCAGCTTGTCACATTATGGCAAAGAAAACAAGTCCAAAACATGCCCCAGTGCAAAATAAGTTGAGGAAGAATGATGAGGAGGTAGCGGTATGCCCCCTCGAGAGGACAGTTGGGTTCCAAGAACATGGGCGTGCTATCAAAATTAATGAGAAGACTAGAATATGATGAGACAAAGAAATGTTAGAGAGAAAAAGATGAATGCTAGGATAGAAGGAAATGCAAGTTAGTGTGGAAAATGAAATGCATGTTAAAATCCTTCAATATTTGCCAGGGTGCTAATACGTGTTGCTTGAATCATCATTGGGCAGTAAAAATGACACAAATGGACAACAAACACCAGGGTATGACATAGACCAAGGTGTGCAAGGTCATCCAATTGCAAAATAGACAATCGCATACAAGGAATGTCCTAACTCATACTAGAGGCCCATTTGCCCCAGTCTTTTTGTCAAGACAATCCACAGACATTAGCCAAAGAAAAATAAAATAGGTCATGAGACGTCGTCGCACCTCTAAATCCTTCAGGGGACATCCTCGAGGTAGCTAGTAACATGACCAAAAGACAAGTCAATAAAAAGATAAGACAAAATAGCCAAAAATTCACAGTCATTTACTTTGTATTGCCAATGTTTGTTTGTTGAAGATTAATTGTTTGAAAGCTTGATAGTTTTGCTGGTTCTGATGGTTTGACAGTGCCTAAGGTCAAGAAGGACACATCCTGAAAAGGAAAATGACACTTTGACGAGATCCAAATCCAAGAAGGACACATCTTGAAGAGGATCAAAAAGTGACAAGAGATTAACAATTTGACCAATGCTTTGGTAAGCTGACTGATGTTGACTGGATAATTGATTGGACTATGTTGTCTGATTTTGGACTTGATTTTGATGTTGACACTTTTGAATGACTGTTTTGACAAAAGTGACCATGTTTGACTTACAATTTTACTTTGACAACCTAAAGGGACTGACCTAATGTCTCGGGGATTCAAAGATGAATCTTGCCTATGTAGCAAAGGCGCAGAGACAACGTAGTTCAGATAAATGACAAAGATTGACAGAAAAGACTAATTGGACTGACCAGACAGAGATTGACTTTGACTCTGTTTTTGGGATTTTGACACTTTTTTGAATGTTTTTGTGTTTTCTTAGGACAATTTTCAAATTTTTATCTTTTCTCAGGACTTTTTGTAATTTTTATGACTTTTTGATGCTTTACAAAAATTGTGACAAATGCATGTGGATGATGCTGATGCACATGAATCCAAGGACAACCATGATTTTGCTGCTAGCAAAGTTGAATATCGATGGACAGGTGATGATGATGATGACAACATTGTTTGACATGGGAAGGACACATCCCGAAACAACGTGAAAATGACAATGTTGTTTGACGTGGGAAGGACACATCCCAAAACAACGTGAAGATGACAATGTTATGACAAGAGTATAAAAGTCTGTAGTAGGTCTAGGGACAAAGCCAAGGAATGTTTTGGATAATGTGCTAGGGTGCCATATTGTTGCATTTGAAATGACTTGGATGGAATGACGAGGGATTTGTAAACCATTGACAAGGGAAACCAAGATGGGTGACAGGTATAAGGCAAGAAAGATTGATGACTTGGACTAGGAGAACTATCATATGGTCTCCAAGGATGATGTTTCATAGTGAAAAGGAGGCTATGAAGATAATGACATGGTATTTTTTGACTAGTGTATGACCAAAGGATGGACATGTCAAAAGTTTTCCAAAGTCTGATTTGTGTTTGCGCCTTAGTCTTTGTCAAGATCAAAGTAGGTAGAAGAATGGATGAACATGATAGAGCCAAGATGGATGAATGGAAAGATGTCATGGGAAATGCATGGGAGATAAGACAACTTTCCCCCAAGTGTAATGGTCCACATAGATGATTTATTCTACACATGATGCCTATTTGCCAGGTTTTCATCATGATACTTATCCAAAGCACCTGTTTGCCAGGTTTTCACTGTTGGACGAAATTTTTCTCTTCACTGTTTTTGATATTTTCTAATTTTTTTTGGTGTCACCAAGATGCCCGTTTGCCAGATTTTCATCAAGGGACGATTTTTTTTATTTTTGATTTTTTTTGCATTTTTGCATTTTTGCCAGATAGCCTTGATGCTTTATATGACCACTGACTATGCTGAAGCCTATGAAAATGCCGATGTAGAGACTAGTGCCATGACATGCCAATAGTGACCTTTCTGAAGTAGTTGCCTTGTCAGGATGATAGCGCTTGCATACACCTGATTGATGTCATTGTGATCTTTGTTGATACTAGAGTTGGCTTTATCAGAATACGCACATCGCGATAGAGTGCCATGAGAGTCCTTATGATAGAGAGTTGTTGCCAAGATGCGATGAATTTTTGACATGGGATGTTTGGACTTTAAGGATGATGTAGGATTATGATGGATGATGGTGGAAGTGGACGGGTTGGTTGGATGTTTGGATGTAGCTATTTTTACTCTCCAAACTTTGGGTGTTGGGTTAGGAAGTTGTTTGGAACCAACATTTTCATATGTCTTTCTTGATGGCCATTTTGATGGAGGTGGACATGTATTGTATGTGGGAATCCTCTTGTGCTGTGGCTCCATATTTTGATTGACTTTTGAATTTTGCATCTTTTCTTTGCCTGATTCTTGACTTGATCCATTTTGTTTTGGGATCCATTTTAGCTTCATTTGTCCACTTGAATTTTTGTCTGATTTGATGGCCTTTGACATTTGATTTTGTATTTTGTAAGACTTTTGTTGGTTCCAAATGGAAGGTTTATTCATGATGGAATGATGGTTTGGGGTGTGGAGGGAAGGGGTATTAGCAACAATCTTATGACAAGGACTACTCATGATACCCATTTTGACATTTGTATTAGATAAAGTTTCCCCCAGTATCGAAGAGGGACCACTAACGTCTTTTGATTTTCTGACCGATGAATAGCCAAGACCTTGATGTCTGTAATGTACTTGAACTTGTACAGGTTCCAGAATTCCTTGTTCGTGTAGGCCTAATCCTTTGCCTTGATAATGCATGTTCTGACAGATTTTGTTGGCGATGGGATACTTGTCATTTTGGAAGCAAGATGCTAACCCATCCTTATTGGGAAGATTAATGCTTGAAATCTTCTCCTCTGTAAGAAAGCCTGCTCTGAAAAACTTAGATGATCCTAATTGATAGGATGTTGTAGCTTTATTGACATGTTGGATAGGTTTTTTATTTATATCTTCAATCTGATCAGGTGACATGTCGGATTTCGATGATTCTCTTGGTGCTTCCAAGTCTATGTCAAAACCGTCTTCATGGTCATTGTCATAGAGCCCACTAAATTCAGCTATAGCTTGATTATTTTCAAATATGTCCATGCTAGAATATTCTTGTTCTAGTGGTAGATCATTTATGTGTCCCATGGAGGCAAGTGTCTCACTTTTGGGAGCATCATTACTTGAAGTTTGAATGGAATTGTCTTCAAGCATTTCATTGTGAATGGAATAGAGGTCTAGGAGTGGATCATATTGGACTTCTTGATCAAAGATAGTGTCTTGATCAAAGATGGGTGCATTTTGAATGTCATGATTGGAAGTAGTGTCTTGAAAGAAGATAGGTTCCTCTTGAATGACATGGTTTTGGATGGACTCTTGACCAAAGATAGGTGTATTTGGTATGCCATTATTGTCTAGGGGGACTTCTTGAATGGACGTAAAGATGGAGTCATGGAATGGACTACTTTGATCTTGACATGACGGTGATGTTATAATGTTGTGCTTTGGACTTGCCTCTTGACATGTTTCCTCAAGTTTATGAGATGGGATGGGACTTTGGAGACCATGACTAGATATGCTTTCATGACCCAATCGAGTGTCTTGAAATGGATTGGTGTATGATGGACTAGAGTATGACATGGAGCTTTGGACCTGGTTGAGAGATGATGGGCTAGAATAGGACATGAATGTATGACAAGGATTTGTCATGGATGAAGGACTAGGATTAGGATATGATGTGGGTGGTGGGCTAGGATACGATGAAGGGCTAGGATATGACATGAATGGAAGACTCTGATATGACGTGGATGGAGGACTAGCATATGATGAAGGACTAGGATATGACATGAATGGAAGATTTTGATATGACATAGATGACGGACTAAGATATGATGTGGATGCTTGGAATGGATTAATGGAGGGTTGGTTTCCCTTGTCAAAGTTAGGGTGGGTATGACTGATGGAAGTTTGTTGTGACTCGGTGCCATGGATGGTGTTATGGGACCCTTGATAGTAGATGGATAGCAGACCAGGACTATTGGACTGTTGGTAAGAGGGATGGATGGACGGAGGACTAGAGGGTGAGGTGCGTTTGGACTTGCATTGTAGGTATAGCGTTTTGAAGTCCCTAGAAAGTTGTGCTTGACCCTTACTATTGAATTGGCATTCGATTTGACTAGCAAGCATGTCATCATGACTTGAAGACATGATAGTGGATGAAATGAGACTAAGACTATGCAAATGGATAATGCAAAGTGATAAAAGGGGATGCCTTATGTCGAATGATTTTTGGGAAAGGTTTTCTAACCACTCAAAGTTTGGCGAAATGTCTCGATTTGGATTGTCAAAGGACTAATTTGAAGGATAACATGATAAAATGACAAGGTGAGATTTCCACACTAGACTTATGAGTTGGAAATGGCTCACCAAAAAGGATAATGACTTAGGATCGATTTGTTTTGACTTGGTCCAATGACAATGTGTTTTTGAGACAAATGGTTTGACAAAGGAAGGAAAGTTTTCCTATCCCAAAGATGTACAATGGAGTACTTAAGACTTTTCCTATGAAGATGAGGATGATGGATTGCAAGCTAGATGAAAAATGCAAAGATGGATGACTTGGACAAGTGATCTGATGGTTTCAGACAGAGACTTCTGGAAAATGATGCCATTAAAATATGCTTGAAAGAGCTCAGCCTCTAGTTTTTGATAGGAAATCTATTTTTCCAACTGATAGGCAAATGCGTCATTCTAGGTCTCAAATGCGGTGCACCAAAGCAGATGCGTTGCAGGATTTTGATGTGTTTTGTAGATTGGCAAATGCGTTGTTTTAGATTTCAAATGCGGTGCGGTATGATGAATGCGTCGCAATATGCAATTTTTAGGGAAAAACCCAAACATAGTTTGTAGTTTTCAACCAGTTTTTATGATTCCAACTTGAGATTTTGTAATTTGTTTGAAGATTTTTAAGAATTCTTGGCAAACACAAATATCAAAAATATGAAATGCTTGTTCAAACAGACTCAATCTTAAAATTCAAGTGGGTCATCCTCGCAATCATAGCCCACATCTTAAAATCACGTCGACTCACACAGCCTTGTCACCCCCTAGAGGGCGCCCGTGTTTTTGTCTTTTCCAAGTGCGTACTCAAGGTGACGGAAGTGGATACCAAATCCCCTGAGCAAACAGTCCATGGTGATTATATGGTGAGTGTCTTGGGGGAAGATTCTTCCCTCCCCTTGCACCATGATTGAAAGGATGTCTGGTTACTGACACAGCTGGCTACTACACTAGGTTCTTAGTAAGTCTTTCCGTTCAGTGTGACAATGGATATACTCCCTCGAGAGACCTCCCAACCTTTAGAACAAAGGTTTTGGGGATGGTTATCCTGTCAACGACTGTCAAGTTGGATTTTCATCAACAACTTGTTTTTGATTATAGTGAGTTGGAAACCTTGGCTTTAGGTGTTCCCACTTAGGTCATTCCCATAGGGTGAGTACTTTTTCCCACTACGGTAGGCCTGCTAAGGTTTGTATGAAAGCAGTAAATGCATAAGTATGAAAGAAAAGATAGGTCTGGCTTTTTGATCACCCAGTAAAGGGGATTGCATATGCCTACTATCCAAAACACACAAAGCAAGTGTTCAATTTTAATCCCACAAAAAATATTTTCTAATCTAAGTGAAGATGTTGCTTCACACAGACATGGTGTTCATTTTAATTCGACAAAATTTTGTGTGGTGACTATCCTAGATTGATAAATTCCAAATTTAAAAAAATGCCTACCCTAGGGTTGATAAATTTAATCCTTAAGGGTGTCTACCCTAGGATTGGTTCATTTAAAACCCAGAAAAAAAAAGACTGGCCGCGGTCGCGTCGGATCCAGATTACAATTCTAAAAGGCGAAATTTTTACCAGAATTTAAAAAAAAACAGCAAATAGTAAAATGACCATAACTTTCTCAAATCTTAACGAAATTTTAAATCGCTTGAAATTTTGGAAAGCGAGAAACAAGGCCTACAAAACCCAGGTAATCATTTTTTTATTTTTCATCCTCCCGTTTTTCTGTGCTCTAAAGAAGATGACGGGATTTTGTGCGAATTCTCGGCTGTAACCTGCAAAACAACAAAAACAAACAAGAAGAGCAACAAATCTACAAAAAATGTGTTAAACAAACTTGTCGGGTTCACCAATGTAATGATCTAAAAAATCCTGCAAGATAAGATTCAAACAATTAGCTGTACCTGCAAGTTAGTTTAATATCAAGCAATGAAACACATAAGAATATTAAAAAAAAAATAAAGTGAAATGGAATGATCTCACCAATCTTCTCTATTCATAATTGCTTCCATTGCACCTTCTCAAGCCTTGCTGCAATGATGGAATGCCCTCAGATTTCTTTGTGAGCAAACTTCTCTAATGCCTAGCCTCAACAATGCTTTTGAAGGATTTTAAAATATCAAACTATGCACACTAGAAAGCAATTTCTAATATGCAAATAGTAAATAAAGTCTATGATCTCTAGAATGCCTATAATAAAAGTTTATATTAAATGATCATAGATAAGATTGATTGACCCTTAAAATGAGATCAAGATTGTCATTTTATAGAAAATGCAATCTTGAATGGACAGACGAGATGAGAGATTTGAAGAATGCCCTAGAATCAAAGGTCAAGATTCAATAAGGCAACTCTCATTTAGGGTTAGGGAAAAATACCCATATGTGTGAATAAGATTTAATTAAATGAATTAAATCAAGATTGAATGTGACAGTTGAAATGAAATTAGTAAAAATCAGAAGACAAGAGGATAAGACTTTAGAAAATCAGTAATTTTAGAAATTACTTGATTTGTAGAGGAATAATTCCATTTTGAATTAAATTAATTCAAAATAGAGATTTTGTGAGATAATAAGTAATTGATTTTTGAAATCAATTACTAAATGAAGAATCAGTTAACTATGTGAAGATATTTTTAAATGATTTTCTTTATTTAAAAATATAGAAGTGTCACAAAAGGCAATTAAATAATTAATAATAATTATTTAATTTTAATTAAGAGACAATTACTTAATTAAATAAATAAATGAATTTATTTAATTAAGAGAGGATTTAGGAATTAAATCAATATATTTAAAATATATTAATTAAATAACCAAGATGACTTTAATGATAAGAATTAATTAAATATATTGATGACTTTATTTAATTATTAGAAGACTTTGACAATTAGTGACATATTAAAATAAATAAATAAGATTTATTTATTTAATAATCATGAAGAATGAGAGATTATGAATTAATTAAATAATTATGAATTATTTAATTAATAGCTAAATGTGGGTTAGAAACATAATTAAAATGTCATAATTATGCTAGGGAAAAAGGTGATAAAATATTGCTTGTAGGCCTAAGTCATTTTTAGGTGTCTACACTTGGAAGAAGCCTAATAGCTTGAGGAAGGTCTTGAAATTTGAACATGAGAAATTTTTTCCTCCAAAAATTGCCATTGCCAAATTTTCAAAATAAATGGAAACCTTGAAGGACAAGTTGATAAAAACAAATGAGCATATTTAAAATCTACAAATTAAAAGTCTAGTTGCATGTGATCTGTTGATTGAAGGAGAATAAATCATCACTAGCCTGCTGGAATAATTGGATGAGAAGAGAAGAATTGAAGAATGTCAGGAAATTGAAATTCAGAAGAAGACGGATGAATTCACAAAGCTAGAATTAGAAGCAATAATCCTAAGATCTAATCAGGAAATGGAATAAATTTTTGAAGATAGATTTAAGATAAGATCGATGATGCTTGATGAATTGATTACCTCTCAAAGACCATAAATGGATAAGAGTGGTTTCGGTTTTGAAAAAGGTTGGAGTTCTAAAGTGAAGCAATTCACTGGTAAGAAGATGAGGTACAAAGATAGATAACTCAAGGAGTGAAGAAGTGATTTCAAAAAAACTTCTATCAAACAACGTGATGCAAAAATGTATTTATACTTCAATGGTGTTTGTCATTCCTGCAAGAGATCTGGCCATAAGGAAAAGGACTGCAAAATTAATGTAAATGATTCTAAGGGCAAGAAGAATGGATATAAAGATAGTTTGTTGGATAAAAGGGAAAATGGAAAGAAGAATGTTACTTGTTGTAAGTGCAAAACAGTAGAACATCCTGGTACTAACAGTGAAAGAAAGAACATCTATCCAGTGAAGAAGAATGATCAAACCTTTGATCTGGGAAAGGAAAGAAAAGAAATGGAAATAACTTAGAGAAAGGAATTATCAGTCTTATCTGTGCTAACCTCTGATACAGATACTCCCATCAATCTCTAAATAAAAGTAGTGAATATGGGGGAGGAATCATCAAAAAATCTAATAAACCCCCTTAGTGGTACTTGTGTCATATCATGATAGAAGTATATTTAATGTGGTAACAAGATTAAGGTATTTTATCAGTTGCATGTATGAAGAATGAGGTCTATAAAACTTGAAAGAATGAAGGTGTACATATTTTTTGAGGAGATCTACCTGCAAGCTGGAATATTTATTGCAAAATCATTTAGAATGAAAGGAATAAGTTCAGATGAAATTAAAAGCCTATGTATTTATAGAAAAGATATTAAAGATGTAATTGGTTTGCATTCCTTTGGACCGGTTCCTAAAATGAAGACTATGAATGAGAAAGAAATAAATGAGGCTACAGGTGCGAGTTCTAAAGTAAAAAAAATTGGTTTGAGATTGATTGTTGATCCGGTAACAAGGTATGATGATATGGTCATTGGACATAAAGTTTGTATCCC
This sequence comes from Sequoiadendron giganteum, assembly GCA_007115665.2. NCBI lineage: Eukaryota > Viridiplantae > Streptophyta > Pinopsida > Cupressales > Cupressaceae > Sequoiadendron > Sequoiadendron giganteum. Next base: position 164,438,669 of record CM021105.1, read on the forward strand.
TAACAATGACTCTATAGTTTCTACTACTACAGTGAATATTATTGTTGATATGGTAATAAGAGGTATCTAGAATATGAATTGTGTGAACTACTTCACATACATATTTTGAAGAAATTAAAGGAGATTAAGAAGAGCAAGAAGAATACTTTTTAGTATGGAAATCTGGTTGTTTGTCTACTCTTTCTTATTTTTGAAAGAGTTGTTAGTAATAGGAATGATAGAATGGTCAAATTCAGAGCCTATTTCTTATCAAATCAGGAACTTCATGATAAATCTTGGTAGTTTGGATGCACAAGAATCTTCCCTTGTTGCATTCTTTGGAACATTTCAAATGAGGATAAACCAAAGATCTAGAATTCTAGTAAGTGATGTGGAAAGACACCCCGAAAGCATAAATTTTCTTGTGTCTACAGATTTCTATCACATGGAAGTAGTTGAATCAAGCTTAGTTTGGATATCTGAATTGAATTATGAAGTGCCATAGACTGAAATTGATATATATGCTAAAATTCTATTGCAAAGCCTTAAGCATCTCAATGAAGAAAGTACCTCCGGTAGCAAGACCAGAACAGGGAAGAAGAGAAAGAGTGTGGTGAACCTAGAAGGTGCAAAAGAAAGTAAGCTTGAACATGAGCATGAAATAATGAATATTCAGATAGCTCTGGAAGATTTGTTGAAGGTTATTACCAATGCTAATTTTGATTCATCTATTCTTGTTGTAGAGAATCTTCATGGCATGATTAATTCTTTGAAATTCTACATCTCTGAACTTGAAATGTCTATTGGAATTAGGTCTGATGAAGAAAATTTGAATGATATCAAAGGAAAATGTGATAATGCACATATCGAGTAAAGAAGGAATTGGAGAATGTACAAGGTTGTGAAAAAGAGGCTTAGGAACTACTTTCCTTTTGTCTAGATTGGTTTGGAAATACATTGAATATGAGAAGTGAGATAAGGATGAGTGAGTCTCAATTAAACACTCAGGAAGATACATACAAATTAGAAGAAGATAGAGATAGTCAGATGTGGTCCTACATTGTGCAACTTTAGGGAAATTATTTCTCTTTGCAAGATCGAAGGACATATGTTATCAAGAAATTTGTGGCACTCAAAGACATGATTAAATTTAGACATACTTCTATTTATTGTTCTCTTGGTTGTATTGGTGAATTATCAAAGATCAATCTTAATCCTAATACTTTAACAAATGGTTTAGAGTCTCTAACAAAACTTGAACTATTTTACAAGACTCTAGTTAGTGCAAAAGGTTCATGGCAAGAAGGTAAAGCATCATGGAAGGCTATCTTGGAGAGTCTTACAGGTTCTTCTTCAAGTTAATTCAGTGTTCATATATTTTTCAATACTTTTTGATGCATATGTACATTTATAGCGGACCCCTTCCTTTTTCATTAATGTCAAAGGGGCAGAGATAAAGAGTCAGAGGAAAATAATTTTGTGAATAAATTTTTTGATAGGGGGAGTAGTTAGAACATTCATGCGGTATACTTGAAAAGTTTTTTTCATGCATGTTGTCATCAATTCCAAAAGGGGATATTGTTGTAAGCTTTGCAACATGAGCATGAATTATGGATGAGTGTGCTGGTTTTTCCTATGTTGTCATTGATGCCAACATGGAAATAACAACATGGTGATAAAAGTATGGGAAGTTTGCTTGGTTTATCGAAAATTGTTCTCTACTAGTAATACTCCTTTGTGAAGGATAACTATGTTGGTATTTGATTCTGAAACTCATCACAAGATTTGGTATGACTCTAATCTCCTGACCATGTTTTATTGACTCGTTTAGATAGCTATATCGTAGATCTTGAGACATCCTTTTCTATGAATAGAAAGTGTAATTGTGGAAATGAGGTAAATAACATAAATACACTTCTTAATACGACATTATATCAATAGATAAGTTAAATGAATCAATTCAAAGGAATTATCTATCAAAAGCATCATATTGTTCTCTATCCTCAAAGATTTATTAAATCCTGCTTGCTCTCAGATTGTTTAAGCAAATAAGACTATTAAAATGACTATCTGAAGAACAAGATAATGATAATACAATGCTAAATGATAAATCAATTAAACTAGCATGATATTGATGTGAAACAAATATTTGCAGCTATAAGAAGCAACCATTGTTGTGAAGCTTGATTTTTGAATTGCTTGATGTGTGATTGCTTGATGCTTGATCTGTGATTCTTGCAGAGTAAGGGTGCAAAAGCTTGATTATCTGGATCCTTTTTTGGTTCAATGAGGCTTGTATTTATAGATTTCCTGGCTATAGAAATGCATAGGGAAAGCTTTGAGAGGCTTGGATTCAATCTGGAGGATTGAATGGTGAGAGATGGAGGAGATTGAGAGAAAGATGGAGATTGTCTCTACCCATGAAAACACCAGGCAAGAGAAGAGGAAAAATTGATGGAAGAGGATTGAGAGATCAAATTCCAAATTTGTCTCCAAAACTTCCCATGAAGTTTCAAAGCATTAATTGTGAAAAATTTAGACATAGATTAGACATAGGAAATCTAATTCATTTTTGAGGAAATGTAGATTGGAATATTCTTTTGTGCTCTAATTCAAATATTTTGATTTATTTAAATTAGGAAAATGGAGAAATAATTTAATAAAATAAACTATAGGATAGTTGTTTATTAAATTAATCAGAGGAATATGGTAATTAATAAATAAAGTGTTTGACCTTTATTTAATTAATTCGAGATGATGTGATAGAATGAAATAGGGATTTGATAATTAAATCGAACAAAGTATTTAATTTTTTTTATTTAATTAAGATGAATTTGAATGTGATCTATATTAAATAAATATTTCTATTTATTTAAAATAGTAGAGGAAATAGAATAATTAATCAAATAATGTGTATTTAATTAATCGGATGCTCTAGAACAATTTTAGGTGTATACATTTTGCCCCTCTTCGAAGTGACGTGTTTATGCATTGGTTCGAAGAATATTTTTGCTACTACTGCCAGGATTGATGATAAAGAAAAATAATTTTGTATGCCCCAGACATGCCCCATAAATTAATTTTTAGATGATTTGATAATGATATGCCCCCTCGGGAGATAAATTAATAATCTGATGATTTTTAGAATTTTTTGAATTTTTATGATTTTCTGATGATTGCATGATGTTTTGATGATAAAATAATTTATCTCCCGACAAATGATGAAGAAATAGAGCCTTCAGATGAGTTTTAATTAATTCCATGGATAAAATTAATCAAAATGTAATAAAAATCCACCAAAAATACCTTTCAAAATGTATAAATAGTGCTAAAAGGTCATTTTCAATTCATTATTTGTTTTTTGAGTTCAATATTCTGAGTGATAAAGACTTTTCTGCCAGCTGGAGCAAGATGCCTATCCCCTACCACACTCACCGATTCGAGCGTGTTTGATGCCACAGAAAACCGCCTACGTATGGACCTCTGGTATGTACCCCTCGATCTCCTTGTAATTCGTGCACTTTTGTTTTTTATGCTTTTTAGGTCATAGGCGTGTCTAAGTGTCTTTTAGCACTTTCAAGCTGCGTTGTAGCACTTACATCCCGATGTAGCGCTTTTGGTAGGTAGTCTAGCACTTTGAGTTTTAGCGCTTGCGGTGAAAACTCTAGCGCTTCCAGTTGGTAAAGTAGTGCTTTTAGTGAATTAGCGCTTAGGAGTCAAGAATTAGCGCTTTGAAGCCAGCTTTTAGCGCTTTGAGACTTTCAGTGCTTTGAGTCGATGGATTAGTGCTTTTAAGGTCTGTTCTAGCGCTTCTGATAAAGTGGCGCTTCAACGACCTGTTTTAGCAGTTTGATGCATAAAAGTAGTGCTTAGGGACTTTGAGCGCTTCGGAAGCCTGTTTTAGTGCTTCAGAGTGCTGAAATAGCACTTTCATGGTTTTAGCGCTTTTAAGTCATAAAGTAGTGCTTTTGGGATTTAGCACTTTGGATGACTATTTTAGCGCTTCCATGTCAGAATTGAAGATTTTGACTTAGTGAACCTTGATTTTGTCAATTCCGATCATGTCCATTCTTCTGATTGGTATGATTGATAATCCAATTGCTTGATGTTGGATTTAGATTAAAGTAAATAAGACTAACTCTCATGATAGGTGAGAAGAAATCTTATTTCTTGATGATCCTCATGATAGGCGAGGAAATGATTCAATACTTGATAAATCTCATGATAGGCGAGATCTAGATAATGTTTTGATAAACCTCATGATAGGTAAGGTTTGATTCAATATCTGATAAATCTCATGATAGGCAACATGTAGATAATGTTCTGATAAACCTCATTATAGGTGAGGTTGGATGTTCGCCTATGAATTTTGATCAAAAATTCATACCAAAGCTTTTTGGAATAGACTGATAGTAGAATGACCTTTGATTTCTTGACATAGTTCACTGATTGTAGATTTTTTTGTTATGATGATAGGAGGATCTGGGTACTCTCTAAATGCGAGAGAGATTTCCACAGACGACCGATTTGATACTGCATTTGACACCGGATGAGCTCCAGGTGATAGGCCAATGTGGCCTCATGAGTTTACTTGATATGCCTCAAATTAGGATTAATCAGGGTTTGTTGACTGCATTGGCTGAGAGGTGGCATAGCGACCACAACACCTTTCACCTACCCACGAGTGAGATGACAGTCACACTAGAGGATGTGTGGCATATATTGCACATTCCTTTCATGGGGTAGATTGTGACATATGATTCACATGGGACCAGCAGTAGAGATGTTCTCCGCAGAGTATTTTAGGATCAGGACATAAAGGGTTTGACCGTTCGATGACAGAGGATTGCAGATTCGTATGCAACACTACCAGCAGTGCTAGCTAGATTCATTGGAGGTTTCCTTTGCCCTGATCGTAGGTCAAAGGGATTCCTCGTTGGTTGGGGTAGGACACTAGAGAGCATGTTGGTACATGGTACCAGATATGCATGGGGGATGTGCATGTTAGCACATCTTTACCATGATCTTCATTCCATTGTGTACTTAGGTGCACATAGTATATCCGTAGGGGCGACCCTGTTATAGATATGGGTTTGGGAGCATTTTTCTATTTGTCAGTCGTTTCCCATTGCAGACAGACTAGATGGTAGACCATATGTTTTCCGATACAGTGGTCGATTCACGCAGGCCCGGATGGGCAAGTTAGAGCACTGGAGGAGAGTTTTTGATGATACTGAGACAGTGATATGGTGCCCCTACCTTGATTGTGAGGAGTGGGATGAGGATGATACAGTATTGGGCTTCGTTTGTGACTCCATGTACCTCATTGGTCAGACTCCTTTTGTGATTGAGATATTTTTGCTGCGTCGGGTATATAGACAGTATGGCATTGTTCAGTGTATGCCACAGGGGGTAGCCCACTATGCATGACGATGGATGGATATTCTGGATTGGGGTCCCACATTATCTTATGATGTTGTAGTAGAGGGTTACAGAGCTTTACAACCATCTCCTTGGGACATGCAGAGAGATATTTTTGAGGCAGCTATGACAGAGGAGTATGCAGCATTTTTGGCATTGGTTCCATATCCTCGCATCACCATTCCTGATGAGCCCGCACCATTACTAGTAGAGGAGGATGTGGCAGAGGATGTCGTCAGGGATGAGGGTGATATCCCAGTAGATGAGAGCTCAGAGAGAAGCAGTGGAGATAGTAGTAGCAGCGATGATAGTGATGGAAGGAGTGGAGGATATAGAGGGGTAGGGCCAGACATTCATAGTGCACCTTCTTCCAGTAGGCCTCGCAAGAGGCAAGCTGTGACAATGTCGATAGGTGGGCAACAGAGATAGATAGCTAGGCTTCAGGCACAGGTCCAGACCTTACAGGCACAGTTGGTACAGGCTCGGGGCATGCTTGTGCAGACATAGACACAGATGCATACATAGGCACAGACTCACGCATAGGCCTTAGCATAGGTACAGGGGTAGTTAGCCGCCATGCAGACGTAGGTTGATACCCTGACAACGGATCGAGACAGTGCTCGACAGATTGCCGAGAGGGTACAGGAGAGAGTTGAGACCCTACAGAGAGTTGTCGATGGTAGCTCAATTTCAGATTATATGAGAGAGGTTTTACGGGCTGCGCGAGAGGCCGAGTTTTATAGAGGTCGGTATCATGATGCAGTGCTTGCCGAGCGTCGAGTCAATTATGCCCCATCGAGATCTGGGCAGACTCACACACGGACAGTCAGTGAGGGGGTGACACAGCCTCCACGTAGATATTCTAGAGATTCGGGTCCTTCTGGGGGTGGTGGTGGTAGTGGTACAGGTCCTATTAGGCCTACTCACTCTGGCAGTAGTAGGTCGTAGAGGCCATTTTGATCCTCTATGTTGTATTTTATGATGTAGCTCATTGTATGATGATGTATTTTTATGAATTCATTATATACTTGACACTTTGATGATATATATATGAGATGCAGTTGATATGATATGTTGATGGCTTCATGATTTCTATGTGATGGATGCTTTCATTTATATGATTCTATGATTATCTAATTCTTAATGTAATGATGTAATGATGTTATGATATATGTATGGATGGAATATGATATATAGATAAATGATGTGATTTGATTAAATGTAAGGATGGATAAATGATATGTGGATATATGATGTGATGTATGGATTCTAAATGTAATAAAAAATGTATGAAATAGATGGATGAATGCTTTTTTTTTTGTTATTTTCAAATGTGATGATGATAAATGATGATTTTATGATGAATGAGAATATATATGGATGGTAATTTAATGTATGCATATGAAATTGGATACATGGTAATTTAATGAATGTGTTATGGTAAAAAAAATGAACTTGATGTACTGATGGTAGAATTTATGATGCATGATGAAATATATGAATGATGAAATGATGATGCTATATGTTCTTGATGATTTTATGTCAAGTATACTCAGTCTCTTTTGTAGATTAGATAATCATTGATTGTAATCCTTTATGCAACAAATACTCTGCAGATAATGAATGATGATGAATGCAATCTAATTTAATTATGCAATGATATGCAAAACATATGTCATTTTATAGTCTTTTTGTGCTTGGTATCATCATAGAGCTTTATTGAATGTTGAAAGTGAATACAAGCGTCAATCGTTGTGTTAATGTAATGACGACCTGAGTACTTCTTTCATGATTTTTGATATTCCAATCGAACACAAGCATCGAGGTATAATTGAACCAAGATGACCTGAGCATTCATTGCATAAACAGATAGTGATTAATCATTTGAATGTGTGAATTTTGAATGTCATCGGTGATACATTTGCATAGCACATCCCATGACAATTCACACATTTATATGATTAACGTACAAACAACAGACAATAAAAATATCATTCTTCTTCCTTGCTTCTCTAGTCCAATACATCATCGAGTTACTCCAAAGAAATGATAATCAAAATATAATTTATCCATTTTCGCTTAGTGTGTTTCAATCATTTTTCAAATTTAAGATCATCCATCTTGACTTTTAGACATGTTTTTTGATTTTCTGAGACTTTTGATGAAAGACTTAACCTACTAACTAATCCTAGGGGTCTCGGGGGTTGATCAAAGATTAGCCTTGCCTACGTTACACACGTAGAGACCACGTAGTTTGACTGACACAGACCTATATTTTTGAAAGTTGCTTTTTCAGACTTACTTTTTGGACATGTTTTTGGATTTTTGATACGATACGGATGGTTGATGCTTTTCTGATGATGATTGACATTGCGCTTTGATCTTTAGTTTTGGTTTTCTGTCATACTGTCATGTTCCCAGACTGGTGAAATTGATACATCTTAATTGCCCCTAATGATATCTAGATGTTGCCCCCAAGCTATAGAGTGATATGTTGGCCATGTGACAGGAGTTTGATAATGGATGTAATGATGGCAAGATGACTGACATGATATGGAACGGTACTGACTTGTCAAACGAATGATCCTGATATGTTCATAATAGATGGGAAAGCTGATCTTAGAATCATATATGACGCCTGTTTCTAGGTTTTCACCATATGCTTTGATTACACCCTTTGTGTTTTTGTATTTTTCTCATTTTTCTCATTTTCTTTCTTTTGTATTTTGTATTTTTCATTTTTTTTTGTTTTTTTGCATTTACCAAGATGCTTGTTTGCCAGGTTTTCACCAAGGAAACAATTTTAGAAGTTTAACTTGTGCACTAGGAGTTTTAAGCATAGAATTTCCTGAGATGAATACTATTGATAGGTTCATCAAATAAATCCCCTTCTGATGTTGATAGCTGATATGCTCCTGATCCGTACACTGATATGACGACAAAAGGACCAAACCAGTTAGGCTCAAATTTTCCTTTTTTCTCCCTATCCTGCTGATTCCTAGGGTTTTCCTTTAGTACCAAGTCACCAACCTGAAAGACCCTTGGTTTTACCCTGTGATTGTAATTCCTTGACATCCTTTGTTGATAAGTTGTTAGATGATTTATAGCTTGTTGACGATGCTCATCTAGCAATTCTAGTTCCTGCAATCTAGATACCCTATAATCTTCATCTGAAATGATACCTTTGAGTGATACACGAAGGGATGGAATTTCAACTTCAATGGGCAATATGGCTTCTGATCCATATACCAAAGCAAATGGTGTAGCTCCTGTTGGTGTTCTGATGCTTGTTCTATAGGCCTAGAGTGCAGGATTGAGTTGAACATGCCAATCATGTCCAACATCGTTAACCGTCTTTTTGAGAATTTTGAGTATGGTTTTATTTGAGGCCTCTGCTTGGCCGTTCCCTAGAGGATAGTACAGTGTTGAAAAACGATGTTAGGTGTGGAACTTATCACATAACCCCTGGACATCTTGATTTTTGAATGGTCATCCATTATTTGTGATTATAGATTGAGGGATTCCATATCGATAGATGATGTAGTTCAAGATAAATGAGGAGATCTGTTTCCCAATGATGGTAGTAAGAGGTACTGCCTCTATCCACTTCGTGAAGTATTCTGTAGCCATGATAATGAACTTATGTCCATTAGATGAAGATAGATGTATTTTGCCTACTAGATCTAGGCCCCATTGAAAAAAAGGCCATGTTGATGTGAAAGGATGCAGTTCTTGTGCCGGTGCATGAATCAGATTGCTGTGAACTTGACATTTTTGGCATTTCTTAACAAAATGATATGATTCTTTTTCCATGCAAGGCCAATAATATCCCAAATGGAGGAGTTTCTTAGCAAGGGTTATTCCACTCGAGTGAGTACCACAAATACCCTTGTGAACTTCTCGTAGGGTCATTTCAGATTCATTGCATTCTAGACATCAGAGTAGTGTACCATCAAGACCTCGACGATAAAGGACATCTGTGATTAAAGTGTGTCGGGCGGATTGACAAATAAAGTTGCATTTTTGATTCCTGGAAAGGTCAAGAGGTAGGATATCATCTTTCAGATAAGCATAGGTTTTTTCGTATATGGAGGTTTCAGTGGTTTATAGATGTCATATGGTACCAAATTCTGATTGATAATGGGAAGGGCATGATACTTATTCTACCATAAACTCATAACAAACACGCTTCTCAGGCAATTGTAGTAATGAATCGATCGTGGCCATAGCATCTGCAGCTTTGTTCTCCACCCTTGGAATTTGATCAAACTTGATACTAGCAAAGGATTGTTTCAAATTATCTATTTGCTACTTGTAAGGCATCAATTTATCATCTTTGGTTTGATATTCATCATTGACTTGATAAATAACCAGTTGAGATTCCCCATAAACCTGTAAATCTGTGATTTTCCATTGAATTGCAATCTTGACCCCAATATTCAATGCTTCATATTCTACCACATTATTGGTACATTGAAACATTAGTCTGTATGATTTTGGAATTGTGTGTCCTTGGGGAGAGATGAACAAAATCCCTGCTCCTGATCCTCATTGTGTATACGATCCATCAAAATACAGTATCCATTGTTGGGGTATTGCTGTCATGATGTCTGCATCTGGGAATTCCATTGTCATTGGACGATTATCTGGTAGAGGAGCTTTAGCTAGTTGTTCAACAATTGCTTGTCCCTTGATTGCTTTTCTCTCGACATATTGAATGTCGAATTCACTGAGGAGCACAACCCATTTTTCCAATCTACCTATTAAGGCAGCTCTACTGAGTAGATACTTCAAAGGGTCGATCTTTGCAATTAATCTAATTGTATGAGTTAGCATGTAGTGTCTCAGCTGTTGAGTAGCAAACACCACTACTACGCATGATTTTTCTATGAATTTATAGTTTATTTCATAGCCATTTAGAGTTCTACTGATGTAGTAGATGGCGTGCTCTTTTCCTTCATGATCCTCTTGTGCTAATAGTGCCCCCAAAGATATATCTATCATGGAAATGTACAAGATGAGAGACCTTCCTTCTGTTGGTGGCATTAGAACGGGTGCTGACATTAGATATTGTTTGATTTGGTTGAATGTTGTTTCACACCCTTCGTCCCACTTGAAAACTATATTTTTATGTAGAAGGTGATTGAATGGATGACTCTTGTCTGCCAGTTTGGAGATGAATCTTCAGATTGATTGAAGCCATCCTTGTAGTGATCTAAGCTGGCTGATATTCTTAGGAGGTGGCATCTCCATAATTGCTTTGACTTTCACTGGATCCAGCTCAATGTCCTTTGCTGACACAATGTATCCTAGTAGCTTTGCTGATGTAACCTCGAAGACACACTTCTTAGGGTTTAAGCTGACATTAAATTTCTCCAGCTGTGTGAAGATTTTATCAAGAATATGCAGATGTTCTTCCCTTGTAGTATATTTCACCAAGATGTCATCCACATAATCCTCCATGAAAGTGTGCATCATATCATGGAAGATTGTAGTCATTTCCCTTTGATAAGTTGCTCCTGCATTCTTTAAACCAAATGGCATGATGTTCCAGCAGAAAGTTCCCCATGGACATGTGAAAGCTATCTTCTCTTGATCTTCTAGAGCTATTCTAATTTGATTGTATCCAAAGAAGCCGTCCATGATTGATATCATGGCATGCCCTGCCGTCAAGTCTATAATGATGTCTATGTTTGGTAGTGGAAAATCATCCTTCGAACATGCCTTATTGAGATCCCTAAAATCTGTGCAGATTCGGATGTTGTTGTCTGGCTTTGAAATAGGTACTATGTTCGATATCCACTCAGCATAATCTATATACCTTATGAATTGAGCATCCAATAATTTCTTTAATTCTGTCTTTACCATTAATGCGATGTGGGGATGCATTTTTCTTAATTTTTGCTTAACAGGCTTGATTCTTGTTGGCAAAGACAAATGGTGCATAAGCAGATTTGGAACTAAGCCTGGAATATCAGAGTATGACCAAGCGAAGTTGATGCTTCTTGCTTTAAAGAATTTGATGAATTCTGGTCTTTCTTGATCAGTCATTGATTCTGCTAGATGTAGAACTTTTGCCCTCTCTTATGTGCCAATGTCCATTGATTGTGTAGGTTCGACCAGAACTGATGATTGCTCATGATAGTATTCTGGGAGAGTGTCAAATCTTCCATCCTTTAGTGCCTCAAAAAGGTTTTCACCATTGGATGCGTTCTCTATTTTTACTTTTTCTAGATCTAATGCTGTCATAGAATGGTTTTCACCATTAGATCTATTTTGCTTGTTTTCATTTTTGCAACTGGAAGATTTGACACCCTCCTGCTGAGTCATATTGTTATGAGTATTGTGGATAGCATTTGTATCAGGTTTGGTATGACAAAGGAAATGTATGATAGCATCATCATTTACAAATTTTGGTACAATCAATGGTTCGATAGGTTCCCAATCAATAAGTTTCGGATGGATTAATGGCATGGTATCATCAGATTGATTTAGGTCAATGGAGGTAAGGGTGAGGACAGCAATATCATCATAATTGTCATTTGGGATATCGAGATCCGTGATGGTACCCTCTTTGAAATCATCTAGTTCACTCAAATTTTGTTCATCCTCACTAGAGTCATCGATATTTAGTGATCCCTCGACAAATGGTCTAGGCCTAGAGCCTTGGCCCTCCTCACATGTAGGTGCATATTTTTGAATCACATCGACTGGAATATCAATGACAAGGAGATCACAAGGTAATACCCACTCATATTCATTTGAGTCTATTTCAGAACCATCTCTAAAGTGAAGGATATTTTCCATAGCTGTCTTTGTTAGCTATTGCTTCTCTTCTTCAGAGTATCCTAGTCCTGGTTTTTATTTTGTATGGAGAGTGAGAGGTGTGATAGGTTCTGAGATTCCCTCCTTTCTTAATCCCAATGGTCCTTGTCCTTCATAACCCATCTTTTCAAGAATATCCTTTCCTTTTCCATACTTGTCTGTGTTGATGCTAATATTTTTGGTATCGGTCTTTGATGTTGATGTTTCTTCATCCTTGTATAGCCAATCCAGGATTGCTTTGTTGCCCGTTTCTTCTACTATGGTTCCATATTTTACAAATGTTTTGTGAATAACTGTGGAAGGTACAGATGTTGGAGGTTTGATTAGTGATGATTGACCATATTTCCTAGGAGATGGCATTAACTATAATAAGTTAAGCGATTGCTCCATTGAGTACTATCCCATTCCTTTATCTGTCAACTGAACTTGCTTTTGAAATTTGTTTGATAGAGAAGTTTGTGTATCTAGATTGTTTGTTTCATCATGACTTGTTTCCTTTTCTTTACCTTTCTTTTGCACCCACTTGGTAGTGATGCTTGGACTTTGTTCATTTTTGGATGATGATGAACTTGAAGCTTCCTTCTTGTGAGGAACAAAGGTGTCTTGAGATATTCTTAATGTGTCACAATGTTGTGGATGATTATAATTAGCAGCTATAGTCACCTCTTGTCCATCTACTAGAAACTTCAGGCATTGATGGTATGTAGAAGGTACGGCCTGCATTTCATGAATCTAGGGTCATCCTAAGAGTATGTTGTATGTCAATTCTCTTTCTAATACTTGAAATGCTATATGCTTCATCACAGGTCCCACTTGAATGGGTAATACAATCAAAACTTTGGACGATCTTTCCTCCTCATCATAGGCTTTGATGGTCATTTTCTATCGAGCATCAATAGCGTCTTCGGAATATCCTAGTGCACGAACTAATTTGAGGGTGCAAATGTTCAAACTAGCACCCCCATCTATTAGAACTCTCTTAACACGATGATTATGGATACAAACTTTGATATGCGATGATGTGTTATGCAGATGGTTTAATGAGACATCATCCTGTTGAGAGAATGATAGATAATGTGGGGTAGTCAGATGTCCCACCATAGCTTGGAATTGACAAACATCCAAATTATTTGGTACGGTTGTGGCAACTAATTCTTGTTCGAGAACTTCTTTATGTGATGGTGACAACCTAAGGAGTTCCAGTATTGAGATTTGGGTGGGGATGTTTTGTAATTGATCAACAATATTATAATGAGATTGAGGCATAACCGCACGTTGAGATCCCACTCCTTTTAATACTACCTTGGCTTGCCCCCTAGTCATGACATTTGCTGGTTGATGTTCTTGATTATCTCGGGGGGTATTTTGCATTTGATTGATAACATCATAATGTGATGGAGGTGGAACCGCATGTGTGGATCCAATTCCCCTTAACATTACTTTTGATTTCCCCCGAGTCATGACGTTTGCTGGTTGATGTTCTTGATTATCTCTGATTTTTAAAACATTGATTTGATTATCAGAGTGTGGTATTTGCGGGAGCAAGTCCAAAGGGGTGTTTTCGTTGATTTTTGGTTTGCTAATGTCATGATCAATTGTATGATCACCCTCCACTTCAGATAAACAAAGGATTGTTTCATTGTAGAGATGGTTGATGTTTTTACCCTTATTGTTTGAGGATGATGATCCTTTCTCATAGTTGGGTAAAGGGTCTTTGAAAGCTACATGATCATTGTTATTTTGTGGTGTTTCCACAAATGCTTTGTTTTTATCCATCAAGTCTTGTATTGCGTGTTTCAATTCCATGCAATCATTGGTTTTATGACCTTTGTTACTATGAAAGTTGCAATATTCTGCATCATTCCACCATGGAGGTTTGACTTTTGGATCCCAGAATCGAGCTTCTCATGCAGTGAGAAGGCCACTAGAAACTAACTCTTTCATTGTTGATTCTATTGATTGACCTAAAGGTGTGAACCTTCGTCGATTTGATGGTTTTTGATATGGTAGTGTTTTTACACATTTGTTGTTCTGCATGGTATTTGATTTGACTTTTTGGTCACTGTTTTGATTGTTTGAATAAGATGCCGTCAAGTTGAAAACTGGTTTGACATTTTGTAAATTGCTTGTTGTTTCATTTGTGTTGTGATTCTTTTGCCAAATTTTTGGTTTATCATTGCTTGAGTGTTAATTGGAGTAGTTATTTGATTTGTCATTGTAATGTTTGATAACTCCCCATTTTACTAATGCTTCCTCAATCTTAAGACCATTTTCTATGACTTTTTTGAAAGTGGGTGGACATTGTAATTCTAGCCTATAGCTCATTTCTTCTGTCAAGTTCTCAATGAATAATTCCATCTTTTCTTCCTCTGGAATAGATCGAGGATACCTAGCGAACATTCGTCGCCATCTTTGGAGAAAAGACAAGAATGTTTCTCCTTTTTTTTGCTTTAAGTTGTAGAGATCCTTGATAGTAACATCATTTTGGAGGTTGAATGAATATTGAGAGATAAACTTGTTAACAAGTTCCTCAAACGTTTTGATACCAGGTTGCAATTTTGAGAACCATTCCATACATGCACCTCCCAAACTTCTTGGGAATAACCTCATCAAATAAGTCTCTTCTTGAGAAAACTCAAGACTCATCATTTTAAATTCTCGTATATGATCTATTGGATCTATTCATCCATTATACTTATCGTACTTTGGGAATTCGCAGTGTCTTGGAAAAGGTAGCAAACCAACTGTTGCATCAAAAGGATGAGGAAAAATGTCCTGTATCGCATATCTTTTGGTAGTTCCTTTCATCATGTCATGTATCTGTTGCTGTAATAATTGCATTTGTGAAGTTAAAGCAACAACTGGATCTATTGTTTGTGTTGGTAGCGGTATTTCTATTTCATTTGTTTCAGTTGCATCTTTCAAATGGTTTACATCAAAATCTTTTGGAAGTTTTGCCCCTGATTCGACCAACATTAAAAGATATTTTTCCATGTCTTGTTCCAAAATTTTTTCCATAAATATGTGAAACTTGGGATCTTGTTGAGCCGCTTGGATGTCCTCTTGAGTTATTTAATTTTTGTCATTGCGGTTTAGAGTGTTCCAAGGATTTTCCTCTGCCATGTTTTTAGATGATTCAAGCTCTTGTTCTAAGAGTCTTTGTTTGTGGGACCTAGTGAAGATTGGCATACAAATTTTTGCCCTTTCTTCCAAAATGTTGATCTTATGTGCGGGATAGTGTCAATTTGAACCTTTTTAAACAAAGTCGAATAAGATGATCGATCTTATTAATTGAGACAATATTTAAAAAGTTAATTACTATACTTTGTTTCGTGATGAAGGATGATAGTATCCTGATAATGAAACTTCAGTGTAGTAATTGATTGTGTAATTGATTTTGACACTTGTAATTTGCAAGATCTTGTTTCAGTTGATAAGTTTGGAAATTTGTATAAACCTTTCTGACTTTGGTCTTTGGACAGTGATTCTGATGAACAGAAACTTGTGTTCTGGTGAAGATTGTGGATAAAGGATAGACAGACTGACTGGTAATATTTTTGAACTCTCTATTTTAGAAATGCAAAAATAGAGTATAGAAGCACTATTTCACAGAAGTGCTAGAACAGAGACTAGAAGCACTGAAACAGAGACCAGAAATGCTATTTTACCCGAAGCGCTGAAACAGTGCATAAAAGCACTGCAGAAATTGATGGAAGCCCTACTTGATAGAAGCGCTGAAATAGTGCATAAAAGCATTGCAAAAATTTATGGAAGGACTACTTGACAAAAGCACTGAAACAGTACACAGAAGTGCCGTAAAAAGTGATGGAAACGCTACTTTACCAGAAGCGCTGAAACAATGCTTAAAAGCGCTGCAAAATTTTATGAAAGCACTACTTTACCAGAAGCGCTGAAACATAGACTGTAAGCGCTAAAACAGTGCCCGAAAGCGCTATTTTACCAAAAGCGCTAAAACAGTGACCAGAAGTGCTGAAACAGGTTTTTCCAGAGCTTTTAAAAATAGGACTTTAAAGACTCTCTACTGTAAAAGTTGATCTGGCCTTCTGGCATACTGTATCAAGGACTGTGGAAGAAAAGCACGATGAATGTGCTGATTGTGATTGTGAAACTAAGTGAGAGCTCTTCTTTGGAAGAAGGCTCATGAAAAGAGTGGTTCTACTACAAAATCTAATGTGTGACCCCTAGCAAAATCATGATAGCGGATGTTGTAACAAGAGTTTTTGATTTTGGTATAGAAAATATTGTCTTCTCAATTTATAACCATCAGGTTTCTTAGGTTTTGAGACTTTGATTTTCCTTTTGAGAAACGTGGTGGACTTCCACTTTCTAAGCATAGAGTTTTTCTGACTTTACTTGACTTTGTTGTTTTCAAGATGATCCTTAATCTGATTTTAATGATTCTTTGTGAAAACACAGCAAGCGATTTTGAATAATTGATTTTAACTGAAAAGATCGTGTATGTTCAAAAACCATGAATGATTTTTATTGATTTTGATGGGTTTTTTTAACAGTTGTACACAAATCAAATAGAATCACACTTAAGGACAAGTAGGTCATCATTATACTCACAACCCACATCTTGAATTACGTTGACTCACATAGCACTGTCACCCCTAGAGGGCGCCCGTGTTTTTGTCATTGCCAGGTACGTACTCAAAGTGACGGACATAGATACTAAATCCCTTGAGCAAACAATCCTTGGTAATTATATGGTGAGTGTCTTGGGGGCAGATTCTTCCCTCCCCTTGCACCGTGAGTATGAAAATGTATGGATACTGACTCGGTGGGAAACTACGCTATGGTTCGTAAATAGGGTTCTGTTCGGTGTGGAAAATAGATAAACTCCCTCAAGAGACCTCCTAATCTTTAGAACAAAGATTTTGGGGATGGCTATCTTGCCTACTATCGTCAATTTCGACTTTCATCAACAAATTGCATTTTTTTTATAGTGGGTTGGATAACCTGGCTTTGGTTGTTCCCACTTAGGTCATTGCCATAGGGTGAGTACTTTTTTCCACTACGACAGGCCTACTAAAGGATTTAATAAAGCGTAAATGACATAAAAGAAAAATGAATCTGGCACTTTGGTCACCCAGTTAAGGGGAGAGCATAAGCCTAATCACTACAAGCATAGCATATAGATTTGTTATGTTTTAAGCCCAAAAAGAAAGATTCTTAATCTAAGTGAAGGTGTTGCTTCACTGAAATCATGATGTTCTTTTTAACTTCTACCAGAAGAATGTGATGACTATCCTAGGATTGATAGATTTGCTTTAAGAAAAACAAGAAAGTGACTATCCTAGGATTGATCAATTTTTAAAAACTTTGAAGTGACTATCCTAGATTGATCAATTTTTAGAAAACTTTGAAGTGACTATCCTAGATTGATCAATTTTATTCCAACTGTGAAAAGTAAATAAAATCTAGCCATGGGAGCGTCAAATCCAGACTGTTTTTACAAAAGTGCTGGAATATGGCACCGAAGTGCTAGAACAGTTACCTGAGGCACTAAAACCTGAAAGTGCCGAAACAGTGTACCGAAGCACCGAAGTTTGTCTTGGAGGCGCTAAAACCCGAAAGCGCTGAAACAGTGTACTGAAGCGTCGAAGTTTATCATAGAAGCGCTAAAAAACCTGAGGCGCTAAAACAGTGACTAGAAGCGCCGAAACTCTGAAAGCGCTAAAATAAATCACGCTGTAAACCTACGTAACACTTTCCAGAAAAAAATGAAATTTTGATCAAATTGGGGTTAAGGCCTCACGGTGGGCGCCAAATTGTAACTGTGGAAATGAGGTAAATAACATAAATACACTTCTTAATATGACATTATATCAATAGATAAGTTAAATGAATTAATTCAAAGGAATTATCTATCAAAAGCATCATATTGTTCTCTATCCTCAAAGATTTATCAAATCTTGCTTGCCCTCAGATTGTTTAAGCAAATAAGACTGTTAAAATGACTATCTAAAGAACGAGATAATGATAATACAATGCTAAATGATAAATCAATTAAACTAGCATGATATTGATGTGAAACAAATATTTGCAGCTATAAGAAGCAGCCATTGTTGTGAAGCTTGATTTTTGAATTGCTTGATGTGTGATTGCTTGATGCTTGATGTGTGATTCCTACAGAGTAAGGGTGCAAAAGCTTGATTATCTGGATCCTTTTTTGGTTCAATGAGGCTTGTATTTATAGATTTCCTGGCTATAGAAATGCATAGGGAAAGCTTTGAGAGGCTTGGATTCAATCTGGAGGATTGAATGGTGAGAGATGGAGGAGATTGAGAGAAAGATGGAGATTGTCTCTACCCATGAAAACACCAGGCAAGAGAAGAAGAAAAATTGATGGAAGAGGATTGAGAGATCAAATTCCAAATTTGTCTCCAATTTGTCTCCAAAACTTCTCGTGAAGTTTCAAAGCATTAATTGTGACAAATTTAGACATAGATTAGACATAGGAAATCTAATTCATTTTTGATGAAATGTAGATTGGAATATTCCTTTATGCTCTAATTCAAATATTTTGATTTATTTAAATTAGGAAAAGGGAGATAAATAATTTAATAAACTAAACTATAGGATAGTTGTTTATTAAATTAATCAAAGGAATATGGTAATTAATAAATAAAGTGTTTGACCTTTATTTAATTAATTCAAGATGATGTGATAGAATGAAATAGGGATTTGATAATTAAATCGAACAAAGTATTTAATTTTGTTTATTTAATTAAGATGAATTTGAATGTGAACTATATTAAATAAATATTTCTATTTATTTAAAACAGTAGAGGAAATAGAATAATTAATCAAATAATGTGTATTTAATTAATCGGATGCTCCAGACCAATTTTAGGTGTATACAGAAAGTTATCTCTGACATACTTGAAATTTGTATCCTACTATTATTCTATGTAAGGTATACTGTGTGGGAGACTCTGCATTCTACTAAGGTGAACATTCTTATATGGTGGTTTTTTTGATAGTCTCTTTACTCATAGTATGATGGGAAATTAATGTGCTCTCATATTCGAAGGGTGTTTACTTTGAGGGTTATTTGTTGGTTTGGAAAATTGTGGTTTAGTCTTGGTCGACTCAGTGAATACAATATATTACGAAGTCTAATAGCCGACTTGGTATAATGCACTACATGAATGAAATGATTAAATCTTATACGGTGTTTACTCAATTGACACTGTTATTATGATTATCATTAAATCAAACAATAATATTGATTTTAATATTTATTATGTTCCCTTTTTTATATTTTTCTCTTTTAAATATAATAACAACTTTAAGGTCCCTAATATTATTATTTCACATCAAAGCATCAATATCACTATTTTAATATCTAACTATCAATAAGATGATGGCTATTATTTTATTAATATTTAATTGCCAGTTCTTAAAACCAATGTCTATGGTGAATTATAGAAATTATAGTCTCCTTTAATAATACCATCATTGCTATTATTTTTAAGTGTTTATTTTTGATATTACCATATATCAACATTAAAATTATTCTTATCACCAGAGTGTAGAATGGTATGAGTGGGCAAAGAGAAGATAGTAACCATATTTATTATATTTTCTAGGCAACAACATTCATTGAGTTTTAATTCCATTTGGGATCCATTTTAAATGGTTGGGTGAGAGGTGCCAAACTAGGCAACAAAAATATATAAGTGCAAAATAACTAAAAGAGAACCCTAATTTATTTTATTTTCCTTAAGAAAAGTTGACAACAAGGGGGAAATATGCTCATGTGGGTGGCTGGGTATGGAAGGAAATTTGAGAAGGAAGCAATTTTTCTTTCTCTTTTTTTCTTGGAAAAATTTCAAGGGTAGTAATTACATCTCTACCTTTTTACAAGTCAAAACTTTGTTTACCGAATATTCTTGTAGATTCTTTTTTTTTGTGTGTTTCATTCAGACACAAACTACACAGAAATGAAAGGGGTTTAGGGCACATAGTGGTGTTCATGCCCCTTAAATGGGGTTGTGGATCCCACTATTTGCCCCCCTCCCAACATCTCATAAGGGCAGTGTGAGTGGGGTGGATCCCCCCACTCCCCAAGCCTCTATGGCTATGATAAGGGATGGGGTCGTGCCCCCACTCATCCCTATTCACACTATTTTTTTGGTTTAAAAATGATTATAATTACACTTTATCTATTTATTTTACTCTATTATTCAACCATATTTTTGTAAATAAATGTAGATAAGCCAAGGGTCTAATGCAAATTTATATTAGTGGTTGAGTTTAATAGAAAACCTTAGCATAGCGGAGATTCCAACATAATAAACCTAGGAAAATCCATGTTTTAAAAAATTCAAATTTTTATTTAAATAGCTAGATGCTCACATAGCTCACACTATTTATGTGTATAGAGTATTGTAAAGAGTATGTAATTATGAGTATATAAATATCCCTACTGATATTATTTAATAGATAAAATGATTATTTTACTACATCTTCAAATATGTAATGTATGAAAAAGGGAACCCTAAGTTTAATGTCTAAACCTAGGGTTAATTGGCTTCCTTTTTTAAAGGTACATTAGAAAGGGAGATCAACAAGATGAATATATTGAATATCAACCATGAAGGTGAGTTGATCAAACTTGGATCCCATTTCTTAAGGCCTTGAAAGTGGATTGTAAATGATTTTAAATGATTAAACTAATTGAACTATACAACCTAATATGATAAATGCAATATTTTGAAAGCACACAGATTGAAATAGTAAATTTTAGGAAGATCTTAGAAGTACTAGAGATTGTGCACCTTCCATCAAAAAGTTGGATCTGGCATGCAGAGGAGGACACAAACATCTAGGGTCATATGGCTACATGATAGGGGGTACTAAAACTAATTTTACAGTCCTTTAATCCTAGTTCTTTCTTTATATTTTCTGCTTATAGAGCTAACATAATATCATCAAGTAATTCGATAGTTGATTTTCCATGGCTTGAAAAATTTTAGGGCTTTGAATGCAAGAATTGATAATTATCCTTAAATCCTTCTTCTATCCTATTCAAACCTATAACTTGCACATTCTAAGAGAGAAAAAATATTGGTCCATTTAGGGGCTTGCCTCAGTCAAACCTCGTGTAAGTTTTTCCACTTCCATAATGGAAATTTCAATGATAGGAATAATAAATGAAAGGAAAGAATGATGAAATCAAAAATTGCTACAACTCACCACCCTTCAATGGATTCCTTGCAAGATTGAAGTCACGCACATCACCTCAAGGATTTAGATCTTGCTTGCTTGAATGCTTGAATTCTTTAGAGACCTACAACAAGGGTTAGCCTTCACAAAACATGAACAAACATAAAATTTGACATGATGTTGGATCTTGAATAGTTGCTATAATGCTCTAAAATGCTACTCTTAACTTGCTCTTGACAATAGTATTTTCTCACGAATGTGTGTTCTAGTTGTTAGATTTTAAATGATAAAATAACTAGCTATTTATATGAAATTATTCTAATTTCCTAAAACTTAAACCCCAAAAGATAACACTTAAAATTTGAATTTTGAATGTTAAAATACAAAAAACAACATATTAAAAATTGGTCCCTACAAAGATAGGGGTGTTGAACAATCCGGATAACTGAGAGGGGGTGAATCAGTTATCATAAAAAAAAATTCTTGACCTTATTTAATCCAGTGCAATCTTAAATTAATCAGATAATAATTAAAGTAGATATGAACATGAAATCACATAAAAAAACCATGCACAATGAATGCCAAAATTTATGTGGAAACCCAAGATGGGAAAAACCATGGAGAATGTTAATTATCAATTATAAAACACCGGTTAAGGTGATTTTTATAAGGGCTCATTGCCAAAATTCTCACTGCAGGTAAGGCTCACTGCTTAGCTATTACAACCAAAAGTAAAAAGGCTCATTGCCAAATGAAAAAAGGCTCACTGCCAGAAGAATGATGAAAGGGAACCCACCATTGGAAATAACTATCACCAAAACTCACATTGAAAGAACCTCACTATCTATTGCCTTTGGTCATATAATTTTGAGTACTTCAGAATGTCTATATTTTTAGATTCGCATTCACCACACTTGCTTTCATCAAACATAATCAAATTTTACTTATACCATTCCATGCCTTCATAATCTCCTAATTCAGCCAAAAACATTTTGAATTAGGTCACCTCAAAACATTCTCGTAGTGGAAAGGAATGAAATTTGGACCATACAAAACCTCCTCGCTTAAATCAACATGCTACATATTAACCATGATATCTAAAACCAAAGAATAGAATATACACATTACAATGCAAAAAATGTTCTAGGGCACGATAACCAATTTCCATATTTTCCCAGACCCATAAGAGTGTATATCATTATGTTGTAAAATGAATGGGATTAGGACAAGCACGACCAAAGATAGATCATCATAGCAAAACATATGGAGCATGCCAATCCAGATCACCAAAGCATCAAAACCAAACCTTAATCAATCAACCAAGATATGTTGACATCAATGACAACCATTAATGACAACAATCAACAACATCACAGTTCAATAATCTTTTCCTTTGTCATTGATGGAAATATTCATCAACAAAAAACCAAACAACTCAATTTTTGCATCAACAACATCGAGGAACTTCTTTTCTTCTCCCCCTTTGACATCAAAGACAAAGGGAAAAAATTCCCCTTGAAAAACTTACTCCGCTCCCCCTATGAGGAAGCCACCAAACATTGATCTAGATAGGAGTGAGAATATAGTACCCTAGACCAATGCACACCCCTGTACAAATTATTATAGACTAGGAGGGGGAAAACCCCTAACTTATTCCAGAGATACTCAAAACTATCTTTACTCAATAGTTTTGTGAAAATGGCTACAATATGCTCTTTTGTAGGTACATATTCAAGTCTTACCTCATTTTCCAATACCTTTTCTCTCAAGAAGTGATATTTGATGGATATATGTTTCATTCTAGAGTGTTGTACTAGATTCTTGGAAATGTTTATTGCACTGGTATTATCACAAATAATTGAGATCGGTTCCTCAAATAATATGCCAATGTCTTTCAACATTTTTTCATCCATAATACCTGAGTGCAACATGAGGATGTTGCAATGTATTCAGCTTCAACAATAGATAAAGATACAAAATCTTGTTTCTTGCTTGACTAAGAAACCAACCAAGAGACAAGGAAATAAGCTCCACCACTTGTGCTCCACCTATTATCAACACACCTGGCCCAATCAACATCAATATAGGCTATCAAAGTGAAATCTAAATCCTTTGGATACCATAACCCGATATCTTTTATACCCTTCAAACATCTAAAGATCTTTTTTACTGTGACAACATGTGATTCCTTTGGTTATTGTTGAAACATAGCTGCTAAAAAAACACCATACATAATATTTAGTCTAGTAGTAATCAAATATGGAAATCCTCCAATCATTGACCTGTACATACTTGCATCAGCTTTGGGTGAATCATCTTCTTTTGTCAACTTACATCCAGTAACAATGGGTGTACAAAATGGTTTGGAGTTCTCTAATCCAAACTTATTCAATAATTCTTTGGTATACTTGGACTGAGAGATGAAAATTCCTTTGTTGTTCTAATTTACTTATAATCCAAGGAATAAATTTAACTCACCTATCATAGACATTTTGAATTCCTTCTGCATTTCATCTGTAACTTTTTTGCACAAATCATCATTTCCTCGAAAGATTATGTCATCAACATAAACCACAACAATCAACATTTGATTTGAGTAAATTTTACAGTATAAATTACTATCAACAAACCCCTTTTGAAATCCTTGTCCAATCAAATACTTGTTTAATCTGCCATATTAGGATCTAGGTGCCTGCTTCAATCTGTATAAAGCTTTCTTCAACCTGCAAACAACATCTGGGTCATTTTAAGACTTAAATCCCTCTAGTTTCTCAATGTAAAATTCTTCCTTTAGTTCTCCATTTAAGAATGCTAATTTTACATCCATTTGATAGACTTTGAAATCCTTAAAAGATGCAAAAGCTGAGAATATCTAGATCACTTCCATTTGGGCAAAGGAGGCATATGCATCTTAAAAATCAATACCTTTGATCTGAGTGTAACATTTGCAAACTAATCTTGCCTTGCATAGACATGAAAAATATATAGATTGATCCTATACACCTGATCTTGATCTTACTAACACTAGTTTATCCTAAATCATCTCCTCCGCTAGTCATTTAATTGAATAATCTTTATTCGATTAAATTCATCATATTTCCTCTCTTAATTAAATAAATCAAATTTATCTAATTAAGTCGTCCGCTTCTATCAGTTAAGTAAATCATTTTGTTTAGTTAATCCTATAGTCCTTTTATAAATAATTCACTTTATTTAATTAATCTCTAAAGTCATCTCATTTAAATTAAATAAATTCATCTTTATTTAATTTAATCTAACACCACCCTCTTTAATTAAATAAATCAAACTTTATTTAATTAAGTCTAAATCCATTATTCATCTCATTTTTATTTATTTAAATCCTAAAATCTAAATCAAATTGTCAAATCAGCTAATTTCCATCTAAATTAATCAAATCTGAATTAATCCTAATCCTAATCCATCAAATCCTCTAGATTTCGGAACTTTCACAAGTAAATCAATTTAATTGATTTGTAAATTCTTCTATTTTCTCTCAACTTGGCATCAATGAGAGAATATACCTCAAATTCAAAATATTCCTTTCTCCCTCCAACTTGTCATTTCACAAATTTCAAATTCCACCTAACTACATTTATTTGCACATTCATCAACATGTGCTCATTTCTCCTCCAATCACATGTTGACAAGTGGCCTCTTCCTATTGGTTGGTCTTTTGTCCCACATTCATCCATGTCACCTCTTTCTCCATCATTATCTTCTATAAATTGAAGGATCTCATTTGAATTTAAGATCCACAACTTCATGCAACATCATTATCTTTAAATGTTTGAGCAATTGCTATCCATTTTCATGTTTTCATAGCTAGGTTATGAGTACATTTCATCAAGGAGTATCAAACCTTCACCATTGATCATCAAGCTTGCAAGGAATTTGGAAAGGGCTATTTTCCACATCAAAATGACACTAATTCCCCCATGGGATTGAGATTTTGTTCATTTGAATAGGATTTAATAGTTTTCATTGTGTTCTTCATATTTTATTTCTTGTTTTTATGTTTCAAATGAATCTCATGGGGAATGTTGCTTCTAACTTGCATATTGAGTTAATTATATGTTTGTTCTTTGTGTTTGTGTAGGTCTAGGATCACAAATCATAGTTTGGCACTAGAAGGAGGGTGAATCTGAAGAAAATTAACTTGTTTTTCTAAAAATTTCATGGTTTTCTGTTGATTTTTGTTGTCTATAGGAAAATTGCACCACTATCAGTCTAGTGGCACCATATAGCGACACTTTCAAACTCCAAACTACACTGTTAAAGTATTCCCACCCAGAAAATTGAATTTCAAATTGTGACGCCAGTCATCCAAACTCCAAAGTACGTTGCTTGTCCAAATAGCACCGCAATTGCACTCACTGTTTTTGCACAGTTTGCCGCTATTAGTCTCTAGCGGTGCTATATAGCACTACTGACTTCCTCAAACTATGTTGCAATCGTAGATTACATCGCTAGAGTTGGGTAAAAGGTAGTTTTTAGATTATTTTCAACATGTTCTTTTTTCATTGTGGTTGTTTTTGACTTATAACTAGTTTTTGGCCTTTTTTTATGTAATGTTAACCAATTTTTGTAGGTTGGCTTGATCAAAAGTGAAGGAAAGGAAACAAAGACAAAGAGTTATCTATGGCATTATCACCTCATTGTATCAAGTTTTTTTAAACACTTTGGGGAGAAATTATAATCCCTCTTCTAAGGATTTGTCATCTTCTTTTTTTTTAGGACTCAATAAATTTTGTTTGGGCTTAAAAAGAACCATAGACAACTTACTAGATTTTTTTTTGGACTTAACAAATGAACAAACAAATCTCACACTGCAAAGTTGGTGTTTAAAAATAATTCATATCATTGCTTTGTGGTTAAAATGAACATTTTTATTCTTTGTTTTGTAATCTCTTTTACAAGTTAATATCATATTAAAAGGCATATGCATTTCTCTCGTGCCCCATAGAAATCTTGAGAATCAAAAGTCTTTTTGTGATATTAAGTTGTATACGTGATTACCTCCACACTTCAATTTGGATTCTTAAAACTGAACAAAATCTTGCGAGTGTGAGTGGAGTATATCATCTGTGTTCTCTCTTTCTTTCTCAACAAAGATTGATCAAACTACGGATGTACTTGCTTGATTTTTTTTATCCTTAGAGGGTCTACCTGGTGGGAAAAATTATTCACCCCAGGGAATGACCCAACCAGTAGCATGCTAAATCCAAGCAACTTCCAACTGGTATATAAGTGTGGGTACTTGAGGAAAGTTCAAGTATCATGAGGATTGTTCCAAAAAGAAGGGCAGGAATGGTCTCTTTCCATATGGATGGTCCCCCATGAATGGAATGCCCATATTAAAACCTTTTGTTTAGAAAGCCAAAATCTCTATCTATTTGTTGATGCAATAATGTTCATTTTGAACCCATCCCACATTTGTACGGATCTTGGTAGAAATGAGAAGTATGACATGGGAGCTTCATGGGTACTGATGCTTGGATGACCCGAGAAGTGTGTGCCATGGAGGGAAGCCAATGTGGTCAAGCATCTAATCATTCACTAAGAGTAGGCGTAGCTAGATTTATCCAAGTGGGAACTCAACAAGTATTGCCTCATTTTTATCCTAGGATTGTGCATCACTTTGAAAATCAAAATACTTTGGTTGGATCTAAAATAACTAAAAACAAACATCCACCAAATATTCAAAATTTCAAACCCTTTAGGGGGAACAAATACCTTTAACAAATCCAAGTTCTCTTGCTTGCTCTAGGGATTTCATCCTTAGAGGCTTCTAAGTATTTGGGTTTATATCATAATTTGTTCTCACTAAAGTCAACATTAGGAAAAAATTTCCTTGATTTCCTTGATTCTCACATAATGAACTTTGTGGAATGAGAAGAAGCTAGTACATTGGACATATGTTTTAAAAAACCTAATCAAGAATTGTTTCTGATAAAAGGAAGCCATTAAGCAAAGCTAAGAAACAATTGAACCCCACACATGTGCTCTTCCAAATGATTTCCCGAAAGATAAAAATCTGAAACCAAATCCCAAAGCTCTTAGTCAAAAGGCTCACAAGAAATGCTTGTCTATGCTTTGAAAATTTATAGAAAGATTGACCTTCAACTTTTACAAACGTGCATCAAATAACAATCCTAACTTTTATGAATTTTATTGCCAACAAAACCCAAGTCTCTTTCAAAATTTGTCATTTCTCACACAGGAAGTACCAAGCATGTTCTTCAATATTGAGGTCTTGTAGAAAGGAGTTCCATCTAGGTCTAATCTAGGATCAAAATCAATCGTTCTCATCCATCCCTTAAACATCAACCAAAATCATCTCACCAACAACTCTTGGAAATCTTGAAAAAATCATTTGTCCTAGACTTTTGGCAAATCCAAATCATCTTGTTTGATTAGGTGTGTGTAGATGAATCCTTCTCCACATATTTAGTCAAATTATCAATATTTTGGAACAATTCTACCCCTTGATAACATCCAACATATTGGGGTTTATAAGTTCATTATCTAAAATCTGAAAGAAAATCAAACCAAAATAATCTTGTTTGGCTAGGGGTGTATTGGTGAATCCTTCTTTACACACTTAGTCAAATTATCATCTTGTGTACAATTCTAATCTAGGACAACATCCAACCTCTTAGAGTATATGAGTTCACTATACAAACCAAATCCAATCAAAATCAAACCAAACCAAATCAAATCAAATCAAAATCTAAAAAGTTCCAAATTCTAGTGTCTCCTTAAGGATTTCTCAAGAGTTCAATCATTCACATCATCCATCTTCCATTTATCTCATCATCACACTTTGATCCTTAATCATCCTAAATTTTCTCTTTATTACCTAAAGTTAGATCAATCTAAATAATTAGAGGTTCATCTCACACATTCTTGAAAATTGATCCCAACAATCAACACATCATCTACCATCCCCCAAGTATCTCAAAATATAGTCTCCCAAGGACCAAGCATATCAATCGCACCATCCACCACACAAACCAAAATTATCAATACAATTGTCCCCCTCATCACAACAACCAACACTGTTCCTAATCCACCACCACCACCACTAAAACCCAACATGACAAACTCATTTAGCATTGTGTTGCAAGCAGCTCAACAAGAAGCCTATCAAAAGGCACTTCAACAAATTGAAAATAAACAAGCTGCATAGATAGCTGACCAACAAGCACAAGCATAATTAGTGTCATAACAATTGCAATAGGCTACCCAAGCCCAAGCTTTACTACAACAACAAGAAGTTGCACAAGCCGCATAGGCTACCCAGGTTGCACAAGCAGCCCAACAAGAATAGGCTCAATCTCAAGCCCAATATCAAGCTAAGAAAGTACAAGTGCAAGCTCAATACCAGGCACAATTGCAGGAAGCTCAAAAACAAGCATATCAACAATCCCTACAATAGTATCAAGCGCAACAAGAAGTATACCAATCACTAGCCCAACAACAAGCTTTGTTGGCACAATAGCAGCAAGACCAACAACAAGTTTTGTTGGAACAATAACAACAAGACCAACAACAAGAATTGTTGGTGTAATAGAAAATGCAGGCATATCAGCAAGCCTTAATTACATAGCAAAGCTTGCAACAAATTCCCACCAAAATACCCAACACTCAAACACCTTGACCACTTTAGAACACATTCACTCCACCTCCTAATCCACAAGACACTATGACACCACAAATCAAAGTTCTCTCACAACAAGTGCTCAATCTCCAATCAGGGAAAATAATAAAGACACCAAGCAACTTGTTCCCCTATCCTTATGATAGGAGCTTGGCAATGGAACCATTCCCAAAGGGATTTGAGATCCCTAAATTTGATAAATATCATGGGATAGGAAACCCTAAAGATCACATCAAGGAATTCCAAGTACATTACATGGAGGTCACATCTGACGATACATATTTGATGCGACTATTTCCTTGAAGTTTGGCTAGCCCTACAATGGAGTGGTTCTCTCGCCTGCCTACTGGCATCAAAAATTTCCAAGAGATCGTAGATGCATTCATAAAGAACTACGCATTCAACATTGGCATGGATGTTAGTCTAGAGGAACTATCTTTGCTCAAACAAGGTAAAGGGGAATCATTCACTTCCTTCCTATAATGATGGTGATCCAAATCCAATAGGAGAAAGTGGGCCATGTTGAAGGAGCAAAAAATTTGGACCATCATTTCCAATCTTGAGAAAACCTTGGCATTCCATCTAAAGATGCAGTGCATCACCACTTATGACTAATTGATCCCCAAGGCACTCAACATCAAATGAGCCCTTATTACACAAGGGGAAGCACCCACATATCCAAAACATCAAGACAATTGACCTTCCACCAGCTATAACGAAAAACCTCATAGGTGGGTGAAAAATAGGAATGTCACTAATGACGGTGTGGTCGATGCCAAGGTCATAATCAGTGCTCCAAAATAGAACACCCAAAAATTTCAACAACTACAAAACAACAATCACAACAACACGTAGACCAATGCGGTATCACAACAACCACCCAATAATCAAGTCAACAGTCTGAATAATCAAGGGGGACCACCTTCGCAAAACAAATATCCCCCCAAGAAAAATTGTATAGCCCTTGAGGAATCAGTCGAATCCATCATGAAGAAATTGGTAAATGAGAATCTCATTAAAATCCGCACTTAAGAGAATTATCAAGAGCCCCAAGTGAAACCGCCATGGTACAATGAAAACTACCTTTGTGGTTATCATAGAATCAAGGGGCACACAATAGCCAATTGCATGAAGCTAGAAAATATAATCCAAGACCTCATCGACAACAAGATCATAAAACGTGGGACAACCAACTAGAAATCAAGATCTTCAGATATACACGAATTTGATGTTGGATCATAACACAGGAAATAACAAAGGGAAACAAAATTATGCCAATGTGAACCATGTGTATGATCAAATTGTCACATCCCTAGATGAATGGGTCATTGTTGTTAAAATCAAGGGAGCCACAGTTGATTGTGGAGTCACCACATGCGGTGGAAGAATCACCATTGTTGGGTCATCACAACCACCTAGGGCATCTGCCTCAAATATGAAATATGCTCCTAATGGTTACAATGTCTTGGAATAGCTGAAAAGAACTCCCGCTCAAATATCCATCATGGAATTACTGAAGATCTCATCCACCCATAGATAAATCCTTGAGGAAGGATTGGCTTCATCTACTATCTCTACCAATCTTGATACAAAACAATTCCAAGCTATGGCCGAAAACATTACCACCCCAAATCTCCTCACATTTTTTGATCAGGACTTCCCCACCCAACCATCTCACAATCGTGGACTTCACCTTGAGGTCCCATTTCATAAAAGTAAAGTCAAAAGGGTCTTGGTGGATGGGGGTACAGTTCTAAACATCTATTCTCTCAAGCTCATAAAGATTTTGGAATTCTCTTAGGACTCCATTGAAAAAGGCAAGGGAATCACAATCAGATCTTATGAGGATCAAGAAAGGGTGTCTCAGGGCACTATCCAACTCCCTATTCAATTAGGGCCAGCCATTATGGAAACCACCTACCAGGTCCTTGACCTTGATTTTCCTTATAACATCCTCCTAGGGCATCCATGGATCCATGGGATGCAAGTTGTTGCATCAAATTTCCATCAGTGCTTTAAGTTGCCATATCAAAATCAAGAGGTCACGATATATGGTGATCTTGAGCCCTTTTCTTACTGCAAAAATTTGGAAGAAAAATACTATACAATCCCCCAAGTCCCAAAGAATGATGAAGGCCCTTCAACTCTATATGTAGACGCAGCTACCTTGGCCTCCACTTCTGAGACAAAGAAACTTACCATTCTTGATATATCTAAAATCAAGGTCATTATCTAGGACAATGGGTGTGGGGATTATAAAATGAATAAAAGTGCTTTCATCATAGGAGAGTTACCTCAATCTCCAAGGTCACATGGACGACAACCGCAACCAACTAAAACAATGTCCCAAACTTCAAGGCGGACCCTTCTAGATTTAGATGTTGGGGGGATCTAAGTTAAGAAATAGTAGATGAAAGAAACATATCAAGATCACTATACCAAGATGAAATACCCATGACTAATCTTCCCATGGATGAAAGTAGCAAATAATTACAAATGATGCTTGGTATGGGCTATAATAGAAACAAGATGCTTGGATAAAATGACAATGGTCTTTTGGTACCTCTCACTTATGACATGCGTATGAGAAATCTTGGCCTCAGATGTACCCCTCTGAAGGTGACCATACTTAGTAGAGGTGCCTAGGTAAAAAAGGTAAAAGCTCCCCCTCAACTATCGACAACCACCCTTCAATTACCTGTATCCACAGGTCGAGTCCCAGAAAAATTTA
Organism: Sequoiadendron giganteum; assembly: GCA_007115665.2. Taxonomy (NCBI): domain Eukaryota; kingdom Viridiplantae; phylum Streptophyta; class Pinopsida; order Cupressales; family Cupressaceae; genus Sequoiadendron; species Sequoiadendron giganteum. Next base: position 164,470,504 of record CM021105.1, read on the forward strand.
CCTTTGACATAACTGATGTAAGTAGTAGTGATGAGGATCCCATAACTGACTTGCCTATTATTTTTGAAGATTCCTCCCTATTTATGATCAACACCCTATCTTTTGAGTCAAACCATCAAATCCATGAAACAAACCTAGTCTATCCCTAGCTTATCGATTACAACCAATGAGGACCACCAATTTTAGACACATTCAAAAATGATGAGGTGCTCTCAAAATTCATGGGATTGTAAGATACGATACCATATAGAGATCACAAATCTGGGTTTGACATCATACTAGATACACAAGCCTATTACGAGGAAAAAAATGAATCCTTTAGTCACAAAAGTGAAAATTTGAGAATAATCTCTAAGTCTTTGAGTGAAAACCACACTGTGGGATTCTCTGACTCAAAAAAGAAAGAAAAATAAAGCATGTATCCAATGGTGAAAACCTCTCTAAGGTGCCAGAGGATGAAGGATTCAATCTTCCTCTCAGTGGCATTCATCAGGAGAAGTCAACGGTTCTGGTAGAAAAGTGCAATCCAGTCAACTTAGGGACATAAGCAATACCACATATAACATTCTATGTAGAATCACTCTTAACTAAATACAAAGAACTCTTAGCTACATTCATAAGGGAAAGATAGGTGAATTTTTCATGGACCTATACCAACATGCTTGGGATTGATCCAAAAGTTGTGGTTCATCACCTAGCTATATATCTTGAAGCAAAGCTAGTAAGAAAAAAGCTGAGGAAAATGCACCCCCAAATAGCATTGTTGATCAAAATGGAATTAAAAAAACACCTAGATGTTGGGTTCATATGGCCAATTAATTAACTAGAGTGGGTCTCAAACCTTGTACCTATTTCAAAGCCCATTTGGGGAATCCCCATCTGCATGGATTTTAGAGATTTGAACAAAGCATGTCCCAAGGATGACTTCCCACTTCCAAACATTGATATGATCATGGATATGATGGAGGGACATGAGATTCTATCACTAATGGATGGGTTTTTAGGATACAATCAGATCATGATAGCTAAAGAAGACCAACACAAAACAACATTCACTTGCCCATGGGGGCATATTGTTGGAACATGATGTTGTTTGGGCTGAATAATATAGGAGAAACCTACCAAAGGGCCATGAAATTAATCTTTCGTGATATAATCCATAAAATTGTGAAAGACTATGTGGATGAAATACTAGCTAAATCAAAGAAGTGACAAGATCACATATTAACTCTAAGCTCCATTTTTGATAGACTAGAAAAGTATAGGGTTTGACTCAATCCAAATAATTGTGTCTTCGGGGTACAATTAGGCAAGCTCCTAGGGTACATCTTATCCATGAGAGGAATTGAGGTAGACCTTGAAAAATCAAATAAATTCTCAAAATGGAGGCACTGAAAACATTGAAACAACTAAGAGGACTACAAGGAAGACTCCAGTCCATCCACTGGTTCATAGTGCAACTAGAAAATGAGGCTATCCCATATTCTCATCTACTCCACAAGGGGGTAGCATACAAATGGGATGAGAAATATGACTAGGCGTTCAACAAGATCAAGGAGTACTTACTCACACCACTAGTCCTTATGCCACCAATTCTAGGAAAACCCTTGATCTTATCTATATCATCAATGACAATAGCCCTTGGTGCTCTCTTAGCACAACATGTGATGAGAACGGGAAGGAGAGAGCTATTTACTACATCAACAGGGCCATGGTGGGACATGAGCTGAACTACACACCCATTGAGAAAGCCTGCTTGGCAGTCATTTTTTGTAGCACAAAAATTCAGACATTACATGTTAGCACATCAAATCAAGCTCATTTCAAAAATAGATCCACTCAAGTATCTACTTTCCAAAGTAACTCTCATAGGATGAATGCAAAAGTGGGTTATGATTTTTACAGATCATGACATCGAGTATGTAGAACACAAGGCTATTAAAGGACAAGCAATTTCATATCAAGTGGAAGAAGCACCTATATATGCAGAGAGTCCACTTGTTTTAGAGTTCCCCAACAAATCAATATTCAACCTTAGTGTGGCAGATTATTGGAAAATGTACTTTGATGGATCCTACACATAACACGGATCAAGAGTGGGAATCTTCTTCATCACTCCACAAGGGGATTGCATACCTAAATCATACAAGTTGTCATTCCCATGCACAAAAAACATTGTAGAATATGAGGCTCTTGTCATAGGGATGAGAATTGCAATGCAGTGGTAGATCATGGTAGTTAAGGTCTATGGAGACTCATAGCTCATAATCAACTAGGTGAACAATGAACATCAAAAAAAGGATGACAACTTGACTCCATACAAGAAGTTGGTGGAAAGCCTTAATGATTCCTTCATTGATATCACATTTGAACTGCTACCCAAAGAAAATAACAGAGCAATAGATGCAATAGCTATGATCGGATCACTCCTATAGATCCAACACAATATCTGAAAACAAGAGTTCCTCATAGAGAAGCTTCTCATACCAGCATTCAAGGTACCAGAGTCTGAATTTGTGTGCAAAATAATTGGTCTCGGTGATCCTTGATACCATGATATATACACTTACTTGAGAGTAGGATTCCTCCCTACCAACATAACCTCGAACCTCAAAAGAGCCTTTGTTAAAAATTCATCTCGTTTTGTAATCCTAGGAGATACATTATATCATACAAGCATTGAAGGGACCCTTTTACGTTGCCTAAACACTGAGGAACCCTTGACTACTTTAACCGAGGTACATAATGACATTTGTGGTTTGCATTCGAGCAGTATGACTTTGGCCAAGAAACTACTAAGGATGGGGTACTATTGACCTACCATGGAAAGAAAAGCACATGATTATGTCAAAAGGTGTTTGGAGTGTCAGTAGCATGGGGACCTCATCCATGCACCAGTGTAGGAGCTCAACCGAATTATCACACCTTGGCCCTTTTCATAGTGGGGGCTCAATATCATTGGTAAAATCACCCCCACATCATATAGTGGGCATAAGTTTATCATCACCACCAGAGAGTATTTCACGAAGTGGGTGGAAGCCATTCCCATGACCTATATCATAGGGAAGCAGATTTCCAAGTTCATCTTGAATTACCTAATTTGTTGCTATGGTGTCCCTCAAGCCATTATCTCAGATAATGGGACACCTTTCAAAAATAAAGATGTTCGTGACCTATGCCAAAATTTCAAAATCCAACATCGCTTCTCCACTCCATATTATCCCCAAGGAAATGGCCAAGCAGAAGCTACCAATAAAACAATCCTAAAAATCTTGAAGAAAATAGTCAATGATATTGGTCGTGAATGGTATTTGCAGCTAAATCCTGCCTTATGGGCCTACCGCACAAGCATTCGCACACAAACAGGTGCCACCCCCTTCTCCCTTGTCTATGGATCAAAATCCATACTCCCCATTGAGATCGAGCTCATGTCCCTAAGAATATCACTATAAAATCTCATAATAGATGAAGAATATAGGGTCTCACGACTGAATGAGTTGGAAATACTATATGAGCGATGTATGGATGCCTTAAACCACTTACAAGTATATTAGAACCATCTCAAATGAAGCTACAACAAGAAAATCAGGAGGCGGATCTTTCAAGTCGGTGAGATGGTACTGAAAGAAAATCAGAAGAACGTGCCAAATCCAGATAGCAAGTGCATGTTTGAGCCCAATTAGATGGGACCATTCATCATCACAATGAGCTACAAGTAAGATGCATATTAGCTATCAACACTCGAAGGAGAATCTCTATAGGAGCCCATGAATAACTCCCATCTCAAAAAACTTTATGCCTAATCTTTTAAGGGTAAAACCCAAAATACAAAAAAATACAAAAAATATAAAAAATATATATATATATATATAAAAATACAAAAAAAAAATTAGAAAAAGGATTGAATAAAAAAAATTGTCCTCTAGTGAAAACCACTTCAGTGGCACTTTGGGCAAGTACCTTGGTGAAAACTTGGAAAACAGGCACCTTTTGTAAATAAATCACTCTCCATCAAAGAGGATATTCACGGATTATTCTGCACACTTTCCATTCACCCACCATATTCCATCACATCCTTCCATCCATCCATCTACGTCTGCATCATAGCTTGATCTTGTGTTCGTATCATGTTCCACCCTAGTACTACTTGGCACATTCCTAAGGTCAGTTTGTCCTGGCTATATTGAAGTAGTCTATTACATCACACTGGGGGCATGTTCTTTTACCCACACGAAATCAGATTCATGTATATCCTTGAAGTCTTCCTTAAAATCAGAAAATCCAAAAACATTTATAAAATTAGAAAATCCAAAAATATAAGAAAATAAAAAAACCCTAAAACATGTCAAAAATCCAAAAATAAAAAGTGTAGTCATCTTGTGAAACTACATCATCTTTGAGCTTGAACATAGGAAAGGTTGATCTTTGATCATCCCCCGAGACACCCTAGGTCAGTCCTTTAGGCATTTGTCATAATAAGTTGGCAATCCATTTGTTCATATCTCATCAATAAATCGAGTATGTGTCATTTGAACTACATGGTCTCTTCCTATATAACATAGGAAAGACTAATCTATTGATCAACTCTTGAGACCCCTAGAGTATGTCTATAGGTTTGTCTCTTGGTCAAAATCTCAAAAAACCCAAAAAAATCAAAATCAAAATCAAAATCAAAATATTTGTAAAACATCTCAAAAAAATCCCAAAAACAACCTCATAACATTTCAAAAATACCAAAAAACATTGAAATATTTGAAAAATAATCCATATCATCTCGCTTCCATCTGAAATAATCTCATTCATAATAAATAAATCATCACTTTCACCCTTTGGAAAAACAATCGGAAGCAAGTCTAGTAGGTTCAAAAGTGAAAACCCAATCATCAAAGTCTCAAGTCTAGGTTAGTAAGTAAGCAATTTAGTCAACTCAAAGTATCAATATCTTATCATCCAGTCAATCCCAAATCATCTGATAGCAACATGTCCTAGGATGCATCCTTCCTACAATGGACATCAACATCAGGCATCACCCTGGTTTAGTCTTGGCTAGCGGTATGAAGAGAATTATCTTGTTTATTTACTTTATCTTTGTCTTTTTGACTTATCTTATTTTGCATGCATTTCAATGACCTCTCGATGATGTCCAAACAAAAGGATTTAGAGAGAAATAAATGGTGCAACAATAACTATCTTTTTATTTGTTGTGTTTGTTGGATATTCTTGTAGTATAACTTGGTCATGCATACTTTGTTTGGGTGTAGGGAGGATGTCTTAGATGTCTTGTTGACCACATGGGAAGCCTTGCATTTCCATGTTTTGGTTTGAGATGTTTGGAATATCCGAACTGCATTTTAGATAAGGTTTTGTATGCTAGGTGTGAACAATACTACTCCTATCTAATTGTCGAGTCAAATTCCATCACACTAGGTACAATACCATCCTAGTTTTTTATACCTTGATGCATCGTACCTATGCGTATTATCAAACATAAAGTAAATGGCCCTTTTAAAATCCCAATTCTTGATAAGAAAATCATCATCATCATCATTAATAATGTAGGTGTTGGATCCTCTTTTCATTTTCTTCTATCTTCTCTTTGTACTAACATGATACCATGATAGTTAATCATAAACATTGCTAAATCCATCCACCCTGCATCCACAAACCATCAGCATAATACATATCATATCATATCATATAGGAAACATAAATGCACTACATTTCATCATTAATATAGATTGATAAAAATCATAAAGTTGCATTCATTTTATAAAATTTATTATCACATAGGCATTATTAAATCATTGATTTTATAAACACATATACATCATTATCACACATCATAAATCATTACGTATTCATGTCATAATCATTTCACGTTATCATATTATTACAAATCATTACATGCCATAAAACATTTTTTCATAACATTTGCATCCACAAATCATGGAAAAACATGAATCATCGCATAGGAATATCATATCATATAGTATAAAACATAATCATCTCACATCATTATCATTTCATGATCATTTTCATTACATATCACATCATCCTAAATAATTATATTCATATCATTGCATTTGTACCATTACAATCATCATATAACATAAATATTGTACATCATAGGTCATCTCATATCATACATCATCATAATAATTTTGCATCAAAAAAATTGCATTTACATAAAGGTTTATTAAGCATCTCATAAATATACATCTGCATCATCATATCATAATATACATCATCACATTTTTATCAAATGCATAAGAAAATATACAAAAATAAATGCATTCATAACCATGAGCATCAATAAACATCTACATATCCTAAGTCATAGTATTTCATATAAGAAATTAAACACATCCATCATGCATAAGTAAAATAGGACACATCTCATAAACGAATTGAACCATATCATATATATCATCAAAAATGTAACTGTTATGGTATAAAGATCGGGATCAAATGTGTGTGTATCAATCAAATATACAATCAGGGCTATAAAAAATTGAGCCCATGGATCTCAAACAATAGTGTCAATCAAAAGGGTATAATGGTGGCTTGCCCTACTAGCTGCTACCCTCCCCTACCTATCTCTCGACATGATCCTTTTCTTGTCTCATGCCTATCTGCTATGGGTACTCTAGTACTCAGGCCCCTGCTAGTACAACTTGTCGATAGTGAAGCCTATAATACTCTGCCTCATGGGTAGCCTCAAGGTACATCCATGCCAAGACTGGCCTGCCCTAAGAAGTAGAGGCCATACTCTCTAGCTTCCATCTCTACCCTATACCCTAGTCTCTCTTTGATCTTTCCTGGTCTCTCTTGGTAGTCAATTCCTATACCTATTCCTGTAAACCTTGGACCTGTGCCTACAACTACTGTATCAAGGCATCTCTCTAGTCTAGTTGTGGTGGTGGTGGCAGAGGCTATTGTTGGTGGTCCCTCGGGACCTCTCTCTCTCGATCCCCATCTCAGATCTACCTATCCCCGTCCCTCTGATCTCTTGGCACCTGATCCCTCTTTCTTCGAGGTGGTCCTCCTCTTCCTCTGCCTCCCTGCCCCTACCCTCACCCTCTTGATATGCCTTTGGGCCTCTGGCACTAGGGTACTATTCCTGGATCTGTCAATTTGATAGGTGGTTTGAACCATGCAGTATATGCCTGACTAACCCCTGCATCTCCCTAACCTTGATCATAAGGCCATGACCTGGCCATCAATTGTCTAAAAGATGTCACTACCTCATCATTCGGGATCGACCCACCCCATGTTGTCTCTCTCATAGTACGTACTAATATTGACACATACTAGTCATTAGGATAGTCAAGTCTATCCCCAAATTACCTGACAACTCTATCAAGAAGATACCTCTCTTTCATGGTTTTCTCTCTCCCCTACATAAGCCTTTCCTACCTCACAAAGAAGATCTATTGTACATCATCAAACCATGTGGTCATGCTTAGCCAAGGCCACCATGTAAACACTATCATCTCATCAAGAACCCTCCTCTAGTGAGGGATGTTGCCTACCCCTGTGTGGGTGAAAGTAGTCAAGGCCCCTCCGTACAACCAAACTATGGGATCATCTAGCTCTAGGGAAATTGGTGTAACCTGTGGGAAAAACACTACAATGTGCTCCCAAGCCCAGATGTGAAAAAGTATAACCCAAACCCCTATGGCCCTACTATCCAAATATGCAAACTCATGAAGATTATGGTAAAGGGAGGCTAGCATCACTGGTCCCTAAGAAAATCACTCTCTCCATCAGAGAAACCACTACCATGCAAGACCCCATCCTAGACTAAAGTATTGGTCACGTTGATCTAGTGCCATAAGGCCTGAAATGATAGCAACAACAATCAATCTAAAAGTGGGCACTATGCCCCTATACCGCTCAAGCTCAATCTAACCCTCAACAAAAATAATCTCATCAAGCTCCATGACCTCATAGTAGGAATCTCTCTCGACATCCACATCATAGATCACTCACTCTTCATGGATGGGAAATCGAAGAATGCACCTTACATCCTCTAGGGTAATGGTCACCTCACTTGTGGGCAAGTGAAATGATGATGTCTCACTGTGCCATCGCTCTGCTAGGGTGGTCATCATGCCCAAGTGTGTCTAGATAGGAGTTGCATAGGAAATGTACCATAGTCCTATCACTCCAAGTTGCTCCTAGATCAGCTCGTGCATACTAACCAATCTGCTAAGAACCAGGGACCTATGCTCTCATGAATGAAGAATCCCTAAGTCCTCTTGCACAAGTAAAGCCATGACATCAGGTTTCATAAAAAATTTGAGGTCCTGTTTTGTATATTCAAAATTGAAATAGAAAATTTGGTGCTATTTGCAATTGCAACACTATTTGGAAATTCCAAATTGTGTCACTAGGAATCCCCTAAAATCCAAAGTGCACTGTTGTGTTGCAGTTTGACCATGCTCCTAAACCTAAATTCTAAATTGTACCATTGCGGCACAATTTTCAAATGTGGTGGACTTTTCCCCCAAACCCTAATTTCCTAAAATAAGCCATGGCGATGTAGTTTTCAAAATGCGATGCTCTTTAAGGCTGCACTACATCGATTATGCACTTTCAATGGTGATAAACAATGTCAGTTGACTCTATTTGACCTTTGACCCTATTTAATGTAGATGAAAACAAGTTGGGTAAGGGTCACATACCGATGGTCTTGCACCTTTTGGCCATTGGTACACTCACACTCGATCTGAAACATGACATGGAAGCACTTATTGCGCCATCTCGAACAGTGCTCAAAGCTCAAAATTATAGAATCTCTTAAGGGCTAGGTGTGCAAATGAATTGAAAGTGACCCCTTGAGGCCTATTTAAACTTGAAAGTTAGGGTTTTTTGACCCTATTTAGCCATCCAACTAGGGTTTTGGACCTCTGATCCCATTTTTGCCCAATTGAGGGTCATTTTGCATCATTTTTTTCATGTTTTGGCACATTTTTTGCATCTTGGACTCTTTTTGGGCCCGTCGAGTAGCTTTTCCTCTTTTTTTTCATGAGATCACCCAAAAATCCAAATTTTCATTCGATCTCTCGAGGGGGTAGTATACCAGCATAATCCTTCTCGCTAGGGCAACAATGGGGCATCTGAAAAAATCAAACAAATTTGAATTTTGATCTTCACATTTTATTCTTTGAACCAATGCAGTGAGTACATTGCTTCAAAGAGGCGAAAATGGAGACACGAAAAATATACAGATAGATCCTATACACCTAATCCTAATCTTACTAACACCAGTTCATCCTGAATCATCTCCTTGACTAGTCATTTAATTGACTAATCTTTATTCAATTAAATTCATCATATTTCCTCTCTTAATTAAATAAATCAAATTTATCTGATTAAGTCATCCACTTCTATTAGTATATAAATCATTTTGTTTAGTTAATCATATAGTCTTTCTTTTAATTAAATAATTCACTATTTAATTAATCTCTAAAGTCAACTCATTTAAATTAAATAAATTCATCTTTATTTAATTTAATCTAACACCACCCTCTTTAATTAAATAAATAAAACTTTATTTAGTTAAGTCAATCCAGTTAAGTCAATCCATTATTCATCTCATTTTGATTTATTTAAATCCTAAAATCTAAATCAAATTGTCAAATTAGCTAATTTTCATCTAAATTAATCAAATATAGATTAATCCTAATCTTAATCCATCAAATCATCTATATTTTTCAATTTTCATAAGTAAATCAATTTAATTGATTTATAAATTCTTCTATTTTCTCTCAACTTGACATCAATAAGGGAATATTCCTCAAATTTAAAAATCCCTCCAAAAGGGATGAGTACATCCAACAAGGAATTAAAGGCCTCTTACATGTTCTTTTCCTTGAGCCAAGTAGCATTTACTCCATTCCTTTCTCCCTCCAACTTGTCATTTCACAAATTTAAAATTCCATCTAACTACATTTATTTGCACATTCATCAAAATGTGCTCATTCCTCCTCCAATCACATGTTGACAAGTGGCCTCTTCCTATTGGTTGGTTTTTTCTCCCACATTCATCCATGTTACATATTTCTCCATCATTCTCTTCTATAAATAAAAGGATCTCATTTGAATTTAAGATCCACAACTTCATGCAACATCATTATCTTTAGATTTTTGAGAATTTGCTATCCATTTTCATCCATTTTCATGTTTTCATATCTAGGTTATGAAGAAATTTCATCAAAGAGTATAAAAATCTTCACCATTGATCATTAAGCTTACAAGGAATTAGGAAAGGGCCATTTTCCACATCAAAATGACACCAATTCCCTCATGGGATTGAGAGTTTTTTCATTTGAATAGGATTTAATAGTTTTCATTGTGTTATTCATATTATATTTCTTGTTTTTATGTTTCAAATGAATCTCATGGGGAATGTTTCTTCTAACTTCCATATTGAGCTAATTATATTTTTGTTCTTTGTGTTTGTGTAGGTCTAGGATCACCATTCACACCTTGTTTCTTATTAATTTTTCATTTTCATCCAGCTTGTTTTGGAATATCCTCTTTGTTCTAATTACAGTTTTGGCTATTGGTCTGGGCACAAGTTCCCAAGTTTAATTTTTCTCTATCTGATCAACCTCTTCTTTCATTGCCTTCACTCAATTCTAATCATTGCATGTTTCTTCCATAGTATTTGGCTCAGTTTCTAAGAGTAAACATATTAATACTTGTTCTTGAGCTGCTTTGCTTCTTGTGATGATTCCTTTATTCTTATCTCCAATAATATGATTTTCTAAGTGGTTTCTCTATATATACCTTGGGGTTTTAGTTGTAGATGTTAGAGCCTCCTTTGTCTCTTCTTCTTTATTATCCTTCTTTCCATTTTCTTATGAATCACTTGATTCATATTCAATGTGCTTGTCAGGATTCCTTGAATATCTTCATCCACTTTCACATTCACACTTTCAACTATCTTGTTTAGTCTCTTGTTGTAACACTCGTATGTTTTTCTTCTTGTAGAGTAACCCAAAAATATACCTTCATCAACTCTACTGTCAAACTTTCCAAGATTGTCCTCATCTCTCTAGATGTAACATTTACTTCAATTTTTTTTTGAAGTACTTTACTATGGGAGCTCTTCCATGTCATAGCTCATATGATATTTTTCCATACCTCCTCCAAAACAATACTCAGTTGAGAGTGTAAACTATAGTGTGTATCACTTCTTTCCAATAGACCTATGTTAAACCTACTTCCTTGATCATTGTTCTAACTGCTTCTTGAACACTCTGGTTCATTCTTTCCAGTAAACCATTCTAATGTGGTGTTCTAGGGGTAGATAGTTTTATTTTAATGTCGTGTTTCTCACAAAATGTTTTGAATTCATCAGAAGTAAACTCTCCTCCTCTATCTGATGTTAAACACTTGATTCTCCTGTCAACTTCATTCTCAACTCTTGCCTTGAAAATATTGATTTTTTCTAAAGCCTCTAATTTTTCTCTTAAAAATGTAACCCAATTAGTCTAGAATAATCATATATTAAAAGCACAAAATATATCTCACCTTGTAAGCTTCTTGTTCTAGTTGGACCACATAGGTCAGTGTGTACTAGGTCCAACAATCCGATAGATGATTCTTCTTTTCCTCGAAATGTTCCTCTAGTCTATTTTCCTTCTTGAAATCCTTTGCAGATGATGCTATCTAGTTTGGCCAGTCTTGGAAAGTCTTTGACTGCTCTTGTTGAACTTATCCTTACCAAATTGTCGAAGTTGATATGACACATCCTCTAGTGCCAGAGCCAACTATCATTGCATTGAGATAATAAGAATTTCTTTGTAGCTCCTTCCAGTTGATACATATTCCCACTTGTTCTTTTTCCTACTGCAATAATAGTTTTAGAACTCTTTCAGATCTCACAACCATTATCTTGAAATACAATGTTATATCCATTCTCGCACATCTATCCAACACTCAAAAGATTATGATATAAACCCTTCACATATTAAACATTATCAATGTTATGTTTTCCATCTCCAAATCAAATAGAACCTCCATCATATTTATCAAGATTCACAAACTTACTCTTATCACCAATCATATGATCAAACATCCACTATCAATCGACCATTCATCTCTATTTCTTTTAACATATATTGCAGCTTTAGTGTTATCATTAGATTTTGGAAAAATATTAGAGATATGAAATCTAGGTTCATCCTTTTCCACCAAAAACAAACAATCATCTTGATTTTATTCATCATCTGAAATATTGGCATTTTCATTAACATAATAGGCCTTCTTATTGATTCTTTTAAACTTTTGTCTTCTTCCTTTTTCTGGACACCTAGTTGCTAAATGACCAATCTTTCCACATCTAAAACATTTAAGAGGTAACATACCTTTGTACTTCTCAGTACTTTTCTTTATTTTTCTTGTAAAGTTTGCTTCCAACTCATCTAAACTTTCACTATTCACATCTTCTTCTATTTTTGTGGCTTTGAAGGCTATTTCAGATTTCTCATTTTCGTTTACAAATTTCCTCATCTCAAAGGTGGTCAAGGTGCCAAATATTTTCTCTTTGGTGAATTTATTCAAATCATAAACTTTCGCAATAGCTAAGATCTTGTCACTGTAGCTCTCAAGTAGGGTCATCAGAATCTTCTCCATAACATCTTCATCTTTCAGAGTGCCTCCTTGATTTTTGACTTCATTTATTGTACTGCCAACTCTTTGAAAGTAGTTTTCTATATCTTCACCTTCTTCCATCCTCAAGTTTTCATATCTAAGCTTAACTATCAACTTCTTTGATAATTTATCTCTATCATTTACTTCATATATTTCTTTCAACTTTTCCCAAACTTCATAAGTGTTTCTCAATGAAATAACTTTTGTTAACTCATTCTTAGAAAAGGCACTATAGATTGCATACCTTTCTTTTGCATTTTCTTCATAGGCTGAAATCTCATATGAAGTATTAGGACCATTTGTCGGTACAACATATTTCATCTCAACAGCTTTCCAAGTATTGTAGCCTAGAGAAATTGGGTAACCTCTCATTTTCACTTTCCATAAACTGTATTCAGATCCATCAAACATGGGGATTGTCAGTTTGTGTGCCATGAGATCTACCTCAAGCGGTTAATCTCTTCTTCAAGGAACCAGGCTCTAATACAAATTGTTGAACAGTTTGGATAACTGAGAGGGGGGTGAATCAATTATCATAAAATAATTTTATGGACCTTCTTTAATCTGGTGCAATCTTAAATCAATAAAATAATAATTAAAATAGATATGAACATGAAATAACATAACAACACCATCCACAATGAACACCAAAATTTATGTGGAAACCCAAGATGGGAAAAACCACAAAGAATCCTAATTCTCAATTATAAAACACTAGTTAAGGTGACACTAGTTAAGGTGATTTTTACAAGGGATCACTGCCAAAATGCTCACTGTAGGTAAGGCTCACTGTTGATGGGCTCACTGCCCAGCTATTATATCCAAAAGTAAAAAGGCTCAGTACCAAAAGAAGAAAAAGGCTCACTCCCAGAAGAATGATGAAAGGGAATCCACCACTGGAAACAAATGTCACCAATAGTCACACTGGAAGAAATTCAAATTCACTGTCTATTACCTTCGGTTGTATACCTTCAGATACTTCACAATGTCTAGATTTTTAGATTCACATTCACCACACTTTCCTTCATTGAACAAAATCAAACTTTACATATACCATTCCACACCTTCATAATCTACTAAGTCATCCAGGGACAATTTGAATTAGGTGACCACAAAAAATTCTTGCGGTGGAAAGGAATGAAATGTGGACCATACAAAACCTCCTCACTCAAATCAACATGCTACATATTAACCATGATATTCAGAACCAAAGAATATAATATACATGTTAAAATGGAAAAAATGTTTCGGGGCACGATAACCAATTTCTAGATCAGTTTGGACCCATAAGAGTGTATCTCGTTATTTTACAAAATGAATGGGACTAGGACAAGCACAACCAAAGATCGATCATCATAGCACAACATCTAGAGCACACCAATCTGGATCACCAAAGCATCAAAACTGAACCGAAATCAATCAACCAAGATATGTTGACATCAATGACAATCTTTAATGACAAGAATCAACAAGATCACATTCCAACAAGGGGGGCCCATACGATGATGGGAATATGGGTCATATCCCTATCTTCCAAAAACATTAGTGTCAAGATCAAAACATTAATTATTTGCATCTATTCAATACTTGCAATCCTTTAGAAAATAGTAAAAATAGGCTTTTGAATGCATAATTTAGGAAATTAGGGGCTTAATTAGGATCATTAATTTAAGGGAGCAAAACATAGTGTGAAATTGTTAAGGGTGATAAATTTCAACACTAATTTTAGCCCCCACTTTAGTGAGAGTGAATTTATGCTTAGACTCGTACTAAAGTAGAAAAATATATGTCAAGTGGGGTTCAAATGTACAAATATTGAAGAGATTAGATGACAAAGAATCAAGGGGGTGTGAAAACCCTTAGGATCTAAGATACCATGGAAAAATAAGATAATCACAAAGGAATAGACACATGCATGTAAGATATGTAGAAATACAACATACACAAACATACATGTTAGGAAACATGAGGCATACACAATGAAGACCCATTAAATGATGAAACATAATGATGACAATGAAATGAAAAAATTACAATCTAAACATAAAGAATATAGAAAAATGGTCCAACACAACATAACAAAAGTTTAGTACTAAAATATTCAAGTTAGTAAGGTAGAGAGACCTCAATCCTAAATTATCTCAAATACAAAATAGAATCCATTGAATGAAGGACTTCTCCCATGAGGACTGAAGTCATAGACATCACTCATGGGCCACATGGCTCCACTAGCAAGCGAGGTGTGTTATGCTAGGTGGTCATGTTATAAATGTTGCTCCATTTCATGACTCAAAAAGCTCCATTATGATGAATCCATGAACTATATTCTAAAACCTCACCTTAGGAAATTAGGTACTTAATTAGGCTCATTAATGTAGGGGGAGAAAAATATAGTGTGAAATTGTTAAGGGTGACAATTTTAGACACCACAAAATGAATACTTAATTATGTATTATCCAAATATATGTTGTTTACTAAGATACATTTTTTCTTGTACTCCTTTCTTCAAAAAAAACATAGAAGTCCCAAATTTGTATTACATATTTGGCTATAATGAATTGAAGGAAATACAACATAGGCTAAATCAGATTTTCTATGTGCTGTCAATTTTGAAATTGATGCTGATTTTAGAACAATTTGTCCACAAAATGTACTATTTTTGTTCACTCTATAATTTTGAACATAAATGTGGACAATTTTGGAGAGTTGGATAAATGATTAAATGAAATTATGGTAGGCCTAGATATGGCTACAATGAAGTGAGATTATTATTTATTATGAACTTGAGGCTCATGAAATTTGGTAGAGTCTACCTTCATGTGAGGAACCACTTATCATTAGGTTATAAGTAGGAGTCCCACAATGTTCAGAGATTGGGTAGATTGGTAGAATAGGGCCAAGTGATGTGAGTTCCTAGCCAAAAAATTGTGTAGTTTAAAAAAATGATCCCCAAAGGACCTTTCTTATATGCTATTAGACATAACATTAAATGAGGTAAATTGTGAGTCTACAGAGAAGGTCACTTTTCCTATAGCGAAGGCCACTTGTCTATAGATACATACATATATAAATATAGATAGATATGAAAATGTACATCTTCCTATCTATATATACATTTTTATATGTATACAAATTGAAACTGAAGTAGTACTAGCATAGATATGCAAGAACATATTATGTAAGTATATGTATATACATTTATATATGATTATATTCATGTTATATTACCTTTCTCAATATTGTAATTAAAAATTTCCTTGTAAAAGTATTATTTTTCAACTGTACAAAATTCTTGAACACAAAATTTAATAGTGTTCAAGTACTTGTAATGGAATTGTCTAATGGTAGTGAACAAATCTTATGACAAAGACACAATTTGTTTTCATCATAAAATGGGAAGCTGCATAACCATACAAAAATTCCACTTCAAGGAGTAAGACATGATACCACTGCTAATTATTAGTTCAATTTTCAACCATAGAAAATAGCTATTAGTGTGTGAGTGTATGCGTGTGTTCCAAAATCCTTAAAATCCATGGATTTTCTTTTGGATCTACTTCTTTCTCTAGTGATACTCTTTCTCTCATAATTTGAGGGGACAAATACTATCCTACATCCACCTCATTAACCTAAGACAATAGTTATTCCAATATAAAAATAATTGTAATCATATCAACACAATTCACTTAATATACTTTAGTACATGGCGAACAACTTTGCAATGGAAATGGCTCTGCATGGGAATGTGTGTGGGCCTAGTTTTTTGAATTCATCTAAGATTGCAGAGGGTGATGGCTCTAAGTCAAATGATGAAGATAATTTTTATCCTTAAATAAAAGGTTTGGAGGTTGCGGCTAGATGATTTTGTCTGGTCTTTGTTTGGGTCTTCCACCATGGGACTGTGTTTGCTTGAGTTTGTTTCTCAAGTGCATGTCGATGGGGGTTGCCTCTTTCATTATATGTTTTGGGAGGTATGGTTCTTCCACCCTTGCGTTTCCTTGACTGGTTTATTGCATCTAAGGGTTTCTTACTCCCAAATTGTGGAGTGTGTTCTCTTGTGGGTATGGTGTTTGGGCTCAGGTAGTTTTATGGCTTGCTCGGTCCATCCTTTCTCCTCATTTGGGGTTTGTGGGTGCCATGTTGATTGTGGTGTTCTTATTCTCTTTGAGGTTGTTATGGATGGAATCTCTAATTTTGGTGATGATGGCTTTGTCCTTTGTGGGTTCTGGTGGCTTCTAGTCATTCATGTTGATCGATTTCCTGTTGACCATTGGATTTTCTGCTATTTGCTTGGGTTTTGGGAGAGTCCTTTCTCTGTGTAGGTTGTTTGGCTCTAGTTTTTGCCCCTGATTGGTGTTGTTGAGGTTTTGGAAGTCGTATCTTCTCTGTCCTATCACTCGAGTGGCTTGTCTAGGACTTCTCTAGGACATGTGGCTAGGTTAAGGTTAGAGACTCTAGATCTAGCATGTTTGCTTCCTTTGGTGGTCTCTCCCTTGTTTGACATGCTTCATTTTGTCCTTTTATGTTCCTTCTCTAGTTAGGTGGGGTGTTTTGATGCCTTTTTCCTCCTCCTCTCTATCCTTGGGGTGTTATTTGGTTGCTTGGGCTCCTCTGCTCTCTCAGTGGTTGGTGGGGTGGAGTTGAAGTTTGTTTGCAGAGTATGTTGCTACAGTGGTGGTGTTGTCTTAGACCATATAGAGGTATGGTTTCTAGCAAGTTCTTTTCATGTGTCTATGGTTGGGTGGTTGATTCTTTAGTTTACTTTATGGTCTCCTATTGTCATCATTTTAGTGGGCATGGAGGTTAGTGTGGCCATTTATGTTATGGGGAGATGGGGGTCTACTGCTCATGTGTTGCAGATTGGTGTGTATTGGTGGATTGGTGTTGTTGGTTCCTTGTTGTAGATGAGTTTGATGGGAGGTGGCTTTAGTGCTCATTTGGAAGTCTTATTCTCTCACACATCCTAGGATGGGTTGAGGTTAATGAGTAATGGTGATGCTATTTTTTTTCTTACTTTCTTCTTTTTTCCTCATTTTGTGACTTCTATTGAGGTCAATTCATCTCCTTTTAAGGTGGAGGTTGTGGTTCTGGTTGAAAGTAATGATCTCCTTTAGATGGCCCCTTTTTTGGCTTCTCCTATAGAGATGGTGTTATCTCCTTTTGAGGTGGAGATGGGTTTTTCAAGAGGGGCTTGGTGGTGCTACTATGGGTTTCTGGCTACTTTCCTTTTTGCAGTGTTGTCTTACTTCTCTATTGAGGTAAAGTGTTCTAGTAGGCTTCTTTGTGTTTGGGTGCTCTTTCTGCCTTGTTTATTTTCCCTTTCCTAGATCTTATTGAGGTGTGGTCTATGGTCAGGTTCTTGTTTCTTTGCAACAACCTATGATTCTTACCCCTCCTTTGGAAAGAAGTTGTTAGGGACTTTTTTGCCTAATTTGATTGGAAGGTGTGCTGCAAGTGTTTTGTGGTCTGGTTGTTTCAGGTAGTCTTTTGGGCCTATAGTTTTGTGGGTTGTTTCTTGGTTCTATAGGACTAGTTTTTGTCCTAAGTGTTCAATTTTCTCTCGATTGTGGTGCCAGGTCTGGGGTGTTAGTCTATCTTTGACCTAGGACTGTTGTTGGTTCTGGGTGTTCTATCACTTTTGGTTTCTACTGACCAGGTGTTGTTGGTGTCTCTACTATGCTTCTATGGTGTCCTCACTGGTTCTATTTCATTGGAAAAGTTTGAGACTTTTCTATTTGGAAGTTTCCTTCTCTTAGCTCTATAAAAGGTTCTAGTTCCTTTCAAAACCTTGCCTACCTTATCAAAAACATAATTCACTTGAAATAGAAAACCCAATATTGCATTTCATTAGCAAGATCATTAATGCATAATTTTATCATTTCATAAAATATACCTACTTGATATAGTTATCAACCAACATACCTAAATTGGTTCATCATTCATATTTTTAAGTCAAAAATTGAAATTAATAATAATTTATAGCATAGTCTACACAGTGACAAAAAATGGGATGTAATCAAATTTTAAAGTGTAAATGAAGAGAACATAGTGATTTTGTTTTAAGAATGTAATATGATGGTGTAAAAAGAACATAATTCCTACTAAATTGGTGAAGTTAAAGAGTGTAAATTGACAAGAAGAGTGGAAAATGTGATTTTCCATTGAATTTATGAAAAAATAAATATACGAAAATACCAAATTGTTATAGAGGGATGTGTGTTAGAACCACTTCACAAGTAATCAAGGAAGTTCACTCTTTTTGTGGGTTTTTTAAGGAAAAAAATCATCAAATATTTGATCACCACTATTTGATAACATTTCAAACTGAAACATTTCTAGTGAGACATCTAGGAAGCATAAGCATTTTTATGGCATAAAAAGTGGTTGTTGAAGAAATCTAGGGTTTTATATTTTAAAGTGAGGTTCCTCGGTGCCTAAGTAGAAGAATAATTTTATAGGAATAAAATGAGAGAGGTATTATCTTGACAATGTTAAAAATGTGATAATGTATGGAAATAATTGTTGTATGTAGAGAATATATTTGTACACAAAATAAAAATAATGATCTAGCTTATGAGATATGAAAAAAATTAGATAGTAGAACACCCTTGTAAAATTTAACCTTGACTAATTTTTAGGTTATCTAAAAATGATAAAATTGTCTAGTGTTTCTATAACCCAACACATATTTTGTTATCGTGCCCATAGTTATCATTTTAATGGCCAAAATCCAACATGTGGGGAAAACTTGTAAAATGTGACCAATATTTTTTTAACTAGATCAAATAACATGTACAAGTATTTGTTAGTGTAATTAATTAATTATTACACTAGCATAAGTTAACTTAGGTATTAATTAATCATATTAGTCCTAAGTTATTTTTTATCATTTAATAAAGTTGTTGAGGTAAGATTCCCTTCTAGAAAATGAGTTGTCTTTTCTAGAACTTATCTCCATCTTGTTATCATTCCTTGGGTAGGTTGTTAGGGTTTCTTGTTGTCACATGAAGTGTGATTTGAACACTTGGCAACATCCTTTGCATTTTAGGTTTAGCACTTGCATATATAATCAGGCATATGTACTATTTGTAAAATATTCATCTATCTATCAATCTGATAGATCATAATAGAATCTATATTTGCATGTCATTATCTTACATTCTTTGTGGTTGAATATTTCTTCTTGGCAAAGGTCCACCTATACATCCATCATTCCAACATGGTATCAGAGCTATTCCAGTGAAGGTTCATCCCAGGATCAAGAAAGTTTGGCTAGTGAGATTCTTTGGCAAGCAAGGGTTTGTTGCAAGCCATTTTTTTATTAGAGCTGTCATCATATTTGCTTCAAAAATCTAGTTTTCACTCATTTGCAGGAAAAATGATTTTTGGGTTTTGTAGCCAGTGTCAAAATCTGAACTGGGTATCTTTTAGATTTTGCATATCTTACATAGACATGGAGAAAATCACAGTGTAAAAAGCATTGGGCATCATTTTTCTCCTAGCTGAAGGTTAAAAAAAAATTATCAATTTTTCATCTTTTGCTTGTTGGATCAAGAAACGATTTCTGGGTTTTATTTCTAGCATCAAAATATTTTTGGGTTTTTTTTTTGGTCTACAAACAGTATGTAGATTTCTAGAAATCAAATTAGAAATAAACATTTTTGCTAGAAAACCCGTTTTTGCAGGGTAAATTCAGTTTTTTTGAAAAATTCATAACTTTTGTCCACGATGTCCATTTTTGGCAAACGAGATATTAATGGAAAGCTTGTTTCGAGCACTTCATAGCGATGTAGGCCATTTTTCTAGATTTGGTCATCTACACAAATTTGAGGTTATTTTTCATCATGGAGACAAATGTGAACATTGATTTGTGCATGCACTCTTTTTAATTTTCTATATATGCATATTTAGGCATTCTCTCCTTTTACAATCATTGGGTATTGTAATAAATGAACTAATATAAAGTTCCATCAAGGGGGGTTTCTTGCATAATAATCTGATTAGAGTGTGCATGCACTTTGATCTTCATTGTGTTTTGATGACAACTCGCATGAGTTGTAATTTGGTTTCTTAATTTTTTTTGACCATATTTTGTTTTAGTTTGACACATATCAAATTCACATGGATCCATCTCAGTTTGAGGACCACTAAATTTGTGGTTAATGTTCCTAAGTCTTTATGGTACTTGTTCTCATGGAAAAGTTTTAGTCTCAGTTTGACATCAGCATCGAGATTCACGGCTTCCAGATTCTATCATCATCTTTTCATCTACTGTTGCTTTATGGATTCCAGGGTTGTTCCAGTTTGGTGTTTTTGAGTGTTCCGTGACATCGGGTCTGCTATTGCATTATTTTGATTCTGATATGGTTTCTTGTAGATAAAAGTATCTTTCCTTGCTTGCCGAATTGCGGTTCCAATGTTACTCCACAATGTTCTTCCAATGCTTCTTTGTTGTAGTCATCTTATTGTATGGGGGGGTTGTCTCACTGGGTTTTCCTTCTCTACCTCATTATTGCATTTGTACATGGGTACCTGATCAGGCCTTGTTGTCGGGACCCATTCATATTTTCTTGCATTCATCTTAGTTTTAGGTGAATGCTTATCTAGTCTCCCTAAGTTGCACTTATGGGGGGGTGTTAGTGTAATTAATTAATTATTACACTAGCATAAGTTAACTTAGGTATTAATTAATCATATTAGTCCTAGGTTACTTTTTATCATTTAATAAAGTTGTTAAGATAAGATTCCTTTCTAGAAGATGAGTTGTCTTTTCTAGAACTTATCTCCATCTTGTTATCATTCCCTAAGTAGGTTGTTAGGGTTTCTTGTTGTCACATGAAGTGTGATTTGAACACTTGGCAACATCCTTTGCATTTTAGGTTTAGCACTTGCCTATATAATCAGGCATATGTACTCTTTGTAAAATATCCATCTATCTATCAATCTGATAGATCATAATAGAATCTATATTTGCATGTCATTATCATACTTTCTTTGTGGTTGAATATTTCTTCCTGGCAAAGGTCCACCTGTGCATCCATAATTCCAACAGTATTGTCACCACATGCAACACCAAACTACTATGGTGAATGAAACAAACATCTCAACCAAAATGTAAGGAGAATAGGATGTAAGTGAACATGAAGAATGATCATATGATGTATCCATGCAACATATCTTTCACATCAAATGATTACTAGGAGAGGATAATATAACATCATGAATAAATGTAAGTAAACCCTAAACTATTTAGGGTTTAAGTAATCTATTTAAATATTATTATGCACAATATTTACAGAGACCCTAATGAATAACAAAGTCAACTTTACAATATTATTGGTAACCATTAAATTTTTTATAGCTCACTTCCACTAATATTGTTGGTCTATAATTACCTCTTGAAAGAGTTAAAAAGTCATATTTATAGATTAAACTAGAGAGGCCATAGTGATTCTCTAATAGAATATTAGAATTCCCATAAGGAATAGCCACGTTAGAAAAACTAGAATACACATGTGTTGATAAAAACCATTGAACACTAGTTTTGAAGTTTGAAATCTTTGGAATCCTTTTAGTAGAAATTCACAGAAACAAAAAGCAACAAACATTCAACTTGAAATTTCACCAACCATTATTGTGCATTTCTTAGCTCTTATAATAAAAAAGAAAACCAAATAAACTAGTTCAACCACTTCATTATTGATATGACCACACACACAAAAAAAAAATCCTACTTGGTTCAATTCTTTGTTGATAGAACCACCCCAAAAACCAAAGAAAACTTCTACTTACAAACACAAAGAGGAGTGGCAATGAAATACCATTTGTGTCAATTATTTAATGAATTCAAAAGGATGAAAAATAAGTTTAACACAATAAAAACCTCAAAATGTGGAGAAGTGAAGAAGAATAATATGAAAAGAGAATAATAGAAAAGTGATTGTGTTGTTGGTTCATTACCAAGTTAGTGAGCTGTAAAAAATCCTCACCTCAATCGAAAATGTGCAAAGAGTGACTTGAAAGATGAGCAACAAGAAACAAGCCAATATGTTGCAAAGACAGTTGCCATTGCACCAAAATATCGATGTGTTAATGCTTGATACAACCACTAGAGTTAATGAATCCATAGGAGGCAGTTAAGCCATGCCACAAACCCGGGTGTTGCACTACACACCAAAAGGAGACCAAGGGTGCAGACCTTGCAACAATCTCCCTAACACAAGCGAGGGGTTCGAATCCATGACCTAGGCTCTGATACCAATTATTGCAAAGATAGTTTCCATTGCACCAAAAGATCGACCTATTAATGCTTGATACAACCTCTAGAGTTAATGAATCCATAGGAGGTGGTTAAGCCATGCCATGAACTCAAGAATTACTACAGAACACAAGGAGACTAAGGGAATGCACCTTCCAACACAACATGGTGACCACTTCATTCTCTAATCGATATAGAAGAATGAAAAACAAGTTAAACATAGTGAACACCTCGAAACACAAAGAAATGAAGAAAAATACTAAGGAAAAAGAGAAGAAAGGAGAAGTGATTGTGTTGCTAGTTCATTAACTTAGTGAGGTGTAGACTCCTCACCTAAGATGAAAACATGCAAATGACAACCTAGAAGATGAGCAACAAATAAGGACCTAGCATTAGTGACAATTCCTTTCACAAAAACCACCATGAATACAACACTAAAGAGAACATGTTTTCGTGCCGAAGGCAATGAATTTTCATGAAGAGGAATCTCATTAATGGGGTGTCATTGAGTTATAAATGTGAGGTACTCAAGCATTGAAGGCTTGAAGGTATGGAAATATGTTTCCTTTCCATACAAGTACATGGGAATGGATGTAGAGTTAATGTGGTGGGCTGGGGAGGATAGAGGAGGTGGGGCATTTTTAATGTTAGAGTGTTTAAAAAAATCATGACATTCTACCTACTCACCACAAGACATTATGAACATCTACCAGTCAAATAGTATGTAGGGATCTAGGGTTCTCATGATACATCATCAATCAAATTCAAAATAAATAAAAAAACATCTTGGTCCACCTCTCCTCATCATCCATGTGATACATGATTTGAACACCCCTCAAAACTAAATATTTATATCAATTCTAGAAGATGTGACAAAATAAATATTTTTTAATTTTTGATCCATGGACATGGACCCCAAGAATTATGGTACTCCACTATGGAAACCTCTCCCCTATTTAACATGGTGATGTAATATATGATCAGTTTTACTCTTGGATGGAACTTAACTATCCACAAATTCTTTCTCCGCACTGTGAATTAATTTCAAGTTTTCTTTTTGTTTGATTGAGGATACACTTAAATTCTATATGTTACTCATGAGAATTTAAAAGACTGACCAAATCTATCCCTTCCTCCCATTTTCTACCACTTTCTTCTGTCAATGAAGTGAAGTGCAGTGCAAACACTTGAGAGCTTCTCCATTTTTTCTTGAACACTTATTAACTTCACCACTTTTCTTTATTTTGCATGCCACAACACAATTGACCACCCTACACTTTTGTTTTTTAAATATTGATGCACAATCAAGTGTACATCTTTCTAACACTGATGACAATTGACTGCCTAGAAAGGAAAACACTTTTGACCATTGCATGGAACTCAGGAAATCTTAATCCTCCAAATATTTTCTAGAAAAATTAGTCAGATATTCACCATTCTCTCATGAAATTTTAGTCGAGTTGGGTGAGGAATATATTTGATTATTAATTCTCAAATGTTTTTCAAAAATATTGAAAAAATGATGATCATGTTTTTAAAGACTTAGTAGACCTTGATTTACAAACTTAATCATTATTATGGAGAATTTATGATAATCTTGGATCAAAGTGAGAATGTACTTATATAACTTTGATCATATATTCTTGTAGTTTGATTTGTAAGTTGCAACATTGAAGTTCAAATGAATTTTGATTTCACACTTCAGACTTAAATTTTATTTAATTATTTAAATCTTCAAAATGTTTAGGTCAACATTAAAAACTAAATTAAGTTCCATTCTTCTATTTGTGAGACTCATTCATCTTATTTTTCTAATTTTATTAGCACTCTTCAAATCAAACCTTCTCCCATTAAAACCCCATCCATTACTTTCTTCTATGATGAATTTTCTAATAATGAATATCACATGACTCTATATCTTTCTCTGACTATTTTGCATAAACCTACATAGAAAATTTTGGTTGATCCTAGATCCTAACTCAATATTTACATTGAGGAATAAAAATTCGAAATTATCCCAATATTCCTCATTTTAGAATTTTTTAAAAATGTTAGAACACTAATAACCTTCAAACTTCCCTAGGTTCTATAATTCTTCTCTTACCCCTTAGTGACCATGAAGAGTTGGTCCACTTCAACATCATTCCTAATTTTCATCAATTTTAAATTCTTATTGGTTATCTTTTATTTTTATATTATTGTATTAAATGTTCACATCACGGAAGGGTGGTCACCATTTATCATGACTTTAGTGAACCTCTTTCAATCAACTAATTTTAACATAGAAACTTTCATGGCACTCCTGTGATAAGGGAAAATAAATAGGAACAAAGAAAGCATAACAATGACAACAATCACAAATTGTCTAGATCATGCTAAGATCCCCAAATCAATAATGAAATGCAATGCAACAAAGGAAATCAATTAAACACAATATCACCTAATTCTCATGCTTGCTTGACTCATCTCCATTATTCTACTCAACTTTGCTTTGAATTGCTCAATGCCCTCAGATTTTGAGTATGCAATATCAGCCTGTAAGTATTTTAACAACAAAACTTTGAAGATTGTGATTAATGATAATAGAATTGAAAAGCTTATTTTATAGAAGCTTCATAGATTTGACGATTGAGATTGATTTCAATTCGAATGGTCCAGATCGAGTGTGAGGACCTGATTGCATAGTTAACTGACTTGATTGATTAGCTCAAGAAGTGTAACTAAGAGAGAGTGTGAGTCAAAGGGAGGTGACAAATCAATTAGGTGAGTGAACTGAAAGAGAGTGTTAGTCAGAAGTGGAGAGAATTATACATGAGATATTTAATTTAAAATGTAGGATACATGTGCTCAAATAGAAGAATTGATTATAAAATTAATTCCTTTCTTTTGTGGAGAAAGTGTGTGTACATGATTAAATAATTGAATGAACTATTTAATTTATGGAGGCACTTTAGGTGAGAGGATAGAGTTAATTAACTAAATGAATAATCATTTATTTAATTAAATGTGGGAGAATATGATTTAAAATTTGAATGTGTATTTAATTAGTAAGCGAAAGAGATTTAATTTAAATGACAATTAAATAAATTTAGGAAACTTATTTAATTAATCAAAAGAAGATATTAGAATTAATTAGCAACGAAAATTAAAGTAAATTAATGTAATTTACTTAATTAACCAATTTTAGAAGAATAATAAAAATGAATTAATTAAATGGTTAAAACTATTTAATTAATTAGAGGAATTAGGATGTTAAGTTATAATCATTTTTTGGATATCTTGAATTGATGATGAAAAATACATTCGCCAACCTGGGCCATTTTTCAGTGTCTACACTTTTCCCCTCTTTGACATAATGTCATTTTGGCATTTGTGTCAAAGAATAAAGAATAATATGCCACATTCATTCCCCGGTATGAAATAGGTAAAGGTATGCCCCCTCGGGAAAATTGACGAATTTTTGAAAAATTCAGAAAAAATTAGAAATTGTCCTGATTAGGTAATTGGATAGCTAGAAGTTTGATGGTGGTGAAAGAAATTACTTGCGGAAAGGTTTAGTAATTGAAATGGTCATTGAAAGTGTCAAAATAGTGCTACCAGTACATTAGGGTTCAAAGAAAACCCTAAAACCCCCTAGGAATAAATAGAAATTGGGTAAAAAATGAATTCATTTTCACCCTTGAAGATTGAAATTTTGTGATTTTTCTCTAGAGCTCCCTGCAAAATGTCTCTCATTCCCTACTCTGAGCATCGTGGATATTGCATCAGGACCTTCCAATGGGTAGTTGACCCAGGAGAGCCAGTATGTACCCCAAACCTAACTTTTGAAATTTTAATTTTCACACTTTTCTAGGCTTGTAAATTTTGTTTTTCATATGCGTTGTTTTATGTGCACTGCAAATGCATTCATATGTGACACATTTATCTATGATACGACACATTTGCAGAAACATGTGGGGGTTATTTTGTCTATTTTTGTGAATCAACACATTTTCATGTTTGTGAACCACATGCGTTTTAGTAAGTCGCATATGATGGGGCTAGTGTCACATTTGATTTTTTGGTTCACATTTGACTATCATGTGACACATTTGCATGTTGAATTGCATCTACTAAATAGTGTGAGGCATGTGTTTACAAGACACATTTGTTAAGTAGAATGACACATCTGCCTACCAAATTTTTTTGAGCTTATGAAGTGTAAAATTTGTTTCATATTTTGAATGATGTGCATTTATTAGCCTCATGTTTCTGATGAAAGATATTGTGTTGTGCATATGCAGGTTGTTTTGGATCCAATATACACTTAGGATTCTAGACCAACCACTTACAGATTGTGAGACTAGTTGTCCAGTTTAGAGAAATGTTTGATATGGCGTCTTGGACTTCACCACGTGACATTTATGCCCAGCATCCAAGCAAACTGAGGGATGCTCACTGCACTCACTGAGAAATGGCATTCAGAGACTTCATCTTTCCATTTGCCCATAGGAGAGGTGATAGTTACATTAGAAGATGTGTATAGGATATTGATATTGTCGATCAGTGGTGAGAGGGTTCACTATGATACTCAAAGGAGTTATAGTGAGATCACCCAATACTATGTGTATGAGGATGTTAGACACCTTGGTATCGAGCACTACGAGATCAGATGACATGTTCTTGCAGAGAGATACAAGCGTATTGATTGTGTGTTGTGTACACTTATCATTGGGATTATATTGCTAGACCATCAAGGGCATGGGTTTCCTATCGGTTGGGGAGAGATGTTAGTTGGGATGTTTGAGAAATAGGTTGTGTCTACATGGGGCCCCTATCTACTAGTGATTTATACTTCCATTTGCATGACATAGCATACAGGGAGGTGCAATCCATGAGTTGTGGGACCACTTTATTGATGATCTGATCATGGGAGCACATTGTTGTTCTCCATTCCCTAGTTGTACATCAGCTAGATGAATTATCTCCCTATGTATTTCATTATGTCGAGCCTATTACACAAACACATCTTGGAGGCAAGTGATTGATACCCTTGTGTAGTTTATTTGGAGGCCATATATGTATTGTGCGCAGTGGCGGGATGAGGATTGACACTTGCCTCTTTGTCGTTAGACACGCTATCTAATTGGGAGGATCATTTTTTCTATACATATCATTGAGAGACACCTACCAAACAGAGTGCTTTGGTAGTTTGGTGAGATTCAGGATGAGCCATGCGGCCAAGCCGAGTTCACTAGATCTTTGAGGGAGGTTCTTCTATGGGGGAACATGATTCCCATAGTGACGATTGAGGCAGATATTAACACACTACAACAAGTGCAGTGGGCATGGAGGGGTGCACCAATAATGTTGGTATGACAACAACCTATGATACCTGGTGGGTATAGCATAGACCTATGCCATACATAGATCTTGATCAGCCAACGCGTGTACAACATTGAGGTATAGGCCCACAAGGTCACTGTGGTGGCATAGGGGGTGGTCATGGTGGTCAAGGTGGTAGAGGTGGAGGGGATGATGGGAGAGGAGGAGGAGGAGGTGGGAGGGGTGGTCGATGAGGGGGGAGAGGCCAGGGTAGAGAATTATCACCCATTTGTGGGGGTGAGGGGGAGGGAGAGGAGGAGGCCATTGGCGGAGAGGAGGAGGTCATTGGTGGAGAGGAGGAGGCCATCACTGGAGAGTATGAGGTCGTTGGTGGAGAGGCGGAGGTTGTTGAGGATTCCCTAGAGTTATTATGGGTAGTATACTAGGATGTGGAGTAATTTCTAGAGGAGGAGATGGGATACAAAGAGAGAGAGCTCTAAGACTGGATTGTGGAGTGGGATGTGGATGAGGGGGAGAGACTAGTGTGGGAGGAGGAGAGCCCCGTAGATCAGCGAGTGGCCGATTTGAAGGATAGGGTAGAGGCCTTGGAGGAGCAGGTCAGGGGCGTGTCCATGAAGAAAGATGAGATGCATCTAGAGATGGATAGTACCTATTTGGAGAGGGATCAGGTGGTGGCAAGGAGGTGGGAGACAGAGTAGAGGTTTTTAGAGTTCTCCACTCTTTGTAGTGGACCAGTTGTAGATATGGCTTGAGAGTTGGTCTGAGTTGGCGAGCAAGAGATATATTATAGGGATTTTTATGAGCAAGAGGTACGTCCTGAGATACGATCTCTTAGTGCTTCTTAGGCACTCAGTAGTAGAGCACACAACAAATCCCAGAGTAGATCCCATAGTAGATCCCATAGCAGTGGTGGTTTCCTAGGACCTCACATGCTAGGACCTTATGATAGGCCCCTATCTGCACAATAATATTCAAGCACTCCCCATCATTCACCTCCTCATTCTTCTCATCAAAGTAGTGGGAGTTCAGCATAGGGACATGTTCCTATATTCTAGACACTATATTATGACTATAGAGCCTACAAGCTCCATTTTTTGATATACATCTTGGATATTATTCTATGAGACATTTTGATATATATGTGATGCATTTTTGGTGGTGATTACATGATGTGCTTGTTTATGTGATGCACTAAAGATTCCTTTATGATTCATGCTTATTTGTTGATGATGATGTATGCTTTTAAGTATGATTGATGCAGTTGATTTATGATGTAATGGATGCATGTGAATTATGATGTATAGTCACTGTATATATTGTGTTATCTATTTATCATGTTATGCAAATGTATATGATAATGATTGTATGTTTTTATTTCATTATGTAAAATGGATTTAGGATGCATGCTACTCTCATATTGTAATGAATGCAGGTGATTTTTGTGTGTCATAGTACACCATCCCGATGTGATGGAAGAAGAATGTTATCTTGAAGATGATTTTTGTTAGTGTGAAAGAAAGATATGTTGTCACTTTTTTTTCATTATACTAAGCATTTTCATTTTAATCATCATTGGTAAGTTTATTGCAATGGACAAGTCACACCATGATATGAGGTAGACCAATAGTTTGCAATGTTATGCTTTTTTTTTAAAACAAATAGTCGCAGACAAGGATTGGCATGACTCATACCGAGGAACCTAATTGTTCCTAGTATTTTTGTTGAGACAAACCAAAAACAACAATCCAAAGAAAATGTGTCATGAAACATCATTGCTCCTCTAAATCGTGTTGCCAAGATATCCTTGAGGTGGCTAGTGACATGACAAATTTAAAAATCTAATACAATCATCATGATACGCCATTGCACCTCTAAATCTTGTTACTAGGACATACTTGAGGTGGCTCGTGACATGAAAATTTGAAAAAGATAAGACAATCATCATGATACATTGTTTCTCCTCTAAATCCTGTTACTAGGACCTCCTTAAGGTGGCTAGTGACATGAAAATTTCAAAAAGATAAGACAATCAGTCAAAAAGCAAGATATGTTCATGTAACATTGTCGCTCCTCTAAATCCTTCATAGGACATCGTCGAGGTGGCTAGCTACATGGTCATATCAAATCATTGAAAAATAAATGAAAAATTCTTTTCAAGACATGTGTGTCAAATCTTTGTTTGTTTTCCAAGGTTGACTTGGTGATGATGGGGTTGACTGGTCATTCTGTAGTAAGGACTCATCCTAAAGAAGATTGAAATACCGAGTTTGATTATTTCCAAGGTTGGGATTCAAGAAGGAAAAATCCTAAATAGATGGCATGATAGGGTTTGAAATCAAGAAGGAGACGTCTTGACGACCCACAGTCAACACAAAAGAGTCTAACATCAAGGACACATCTTGAAGACTCTTAAGTGTTTGACTTGATAAACTTGATGTTGATTCAGGAAAGACATATCCTAAATAAAATGGTTTGACAGAAAAGAGTCTGACGTCAAGAATGACACATCTTGAAGACCCTTAGATGATTGATTTGATAGATTTTATGTTGGACTTATTTTCGACTGGTTGGATTGTGCATCATTTTCGACCTTGTGTTCGAGTTGTTCCTTATATGACCAGTGTTTTTGAGATGTTTAAAAAATGTTTTGGTTTTCAAAATTTCCAATGTTTTTGTGTTTTCCAATATTTTGACCAAAAATCTAACCTAAGGGCCTATCCTAGGGTCCTCAGGGGCTGATCAAAGATTATCCTTTCCTACTTTATACATGTAGATACCTCATAGTTCGACATGACTTTGACCGACAAGACTAACTTAAAAAAGACTTGTTCATTGGAGGATATTTGACGTGAGTGATAATCCAAACATTTGAGAGCTTATCCAATTTTTCTTGAACACTTATTACCTTCACCACTTTTCTTTCTTTCACGTGCCACAACATGATTGACCAGCCTACACTTTTGTTACTTAAATATCGATGCACAATGAAGTGCACATCTTTCTAACACTCATGACAATTGACCGCCTAGACTTTGTTCTCTGAGTGGGTGGAAAAAGAAAAAAACTTTTGACAATTGCATGAAACTCAGGAAATCTTAATAGTTTCTAGCAAAATTAGTGGCCTCTCATTGTCAGATATTTGTACTGAAGAAATTTTAGTTGAGCTGGTTGAGTAATAGATTTGATTGTAAATTCTGAGATGTTTTTGAAAATTATTGAAAAAGATGATGATCACGTTTTTAAAGACTTAGTATACCTTGATTTACAAACTTAATTATTATTATGGAGAATCTCTCATAATCTTGGATGAAAGTAATAATATATTTATATAATTTTGATCATATATTCTTGTAGTTTGATTTATAAGTTTCAATATTGAAGTTCAAATGAATCTTGATTTCACACTCTAGACTTAAATTTGATTTAATTATTTTATTCTTCAAAAATTGAGGTCAACATTTAAAAGTAAATTAGGTTCTAATCTTCAAGTTGTGAGACACTTTTATCTTATTTTTCTAATTTTATCAGCAAGTTCGTCAAACAAAACCTTCTCCTTTCAAAACCCCATCCATTACTTTCTTTTGTGATGAAGTTCCTGATAATGCATATCACATGAATCTATATATTTCTCTAAATATTTTGCATAAAACTACATAGAAAATTTTGTTTGATCCTAGATCCTAGCTCAATATTTGCATTGACGAATATTGATTGGAAATAATCATAATATTTCTCAGTTTAGATATATTTTTTTTAAATGTCAAAACACTAATAACCTTTAAAGTTTCATAGGTTCTATAAGTGTTCGCTTACCTCTTAGTAAGCAAGAAGATTTCGTCCACTTCAACATCATTTCTAATTTTCATCATTTTAAAGTTCTTATTGGTCATCTTGGGACCATTCAATTCTAGGTTAACCTTTCCATCTATATTATTGTATTATATGTTCACATCAAGGAAGGGTGGTCACTATTTATCATATGACTTCAATGAACCTCTTTGAGTCAACTAATTTTAACATAGCCACATTCATTAAACTCCAATCAAACCTCCCACCAAATTAACTAATGTTTAATATACTCTATTTCTAAATAATGCAAACAACAATAACACATCAAACAAGGCTTATTATAAAATCTACAACTCTATCATTTGAATGATTCTCTTCCTCTAAACCCAAAACATACTCATCATCACCTTAAGAAATCAAGAAATCATGGAATCCTCCATTTTTTTTTTCACTTATTCCTCCTTGTTGGATAACAGATTGGGCACCTTGAGATAATATTGACTCCTTACCCAAAAAGGTGCCTTTGTCCCCATAGCTTTGGATAATTACCCTCTTTAAGAAAGTAATCACTCTATGAATTGAAAGGTACAACTCCCTGGTATGATATTCAAAGAATTGGAATGAAATCAAAATAAACACATTGTATGCTTTTAACCCAAAAGAAGTAAAGGAAAAACTCGATATAAGAAAGATTTCCAATATCAAATATGAATGAAAGACAATAAAGATACGGGCACAAAGATCAGTTTATATAAGATGATTCAACAATGAAATACTAACCCAATATTATTTGAAAACAAAATATATTACATAAATAAACACATATAATCTTAGACAAGAATAAGTATAAACATAAGAGAAATACTTAAGCACACAGATTCAAGATCCTCAAACTATCTATATAAACTAGATGCACACAAACAACTAGTGATTTACTTTCATTGTAAAATGTAGAATTATCTTCAAAGCATATAATATTAGGTCTTTTGAAATAATATCTATAGAGAATTTGTTCCAAATACAAAACATATATATAAGATGGTGAGTAACTGCTTCTTTTTTCCCATAACCAACCAAAAATGTAATTTTTAAAAAAATACAATAAATAACAAAAAAGCATTTGAAAATTCAGGATGTAGGCGCTTCACTTCCAGATTCTATGGATGAGGTGAGCCTTTTTTGCAAAGCTTGGAAAGCCTTTGTGACATGTGGTAGATCCTTATGTTTGGGGATAGTTATGTTTCCCATTTGTAACCTCCATTCCAATTGACTACTGCAAACAACTTTGATTCTCTGATCATATGTCTTCATGAGTCCAATTGCTTTAGATAAGATGAGGTCCAACTCTCTAAACTTCCTCAAGTGCTCGACACTGAAGGATTGGGAATTGAAGATCCCATCAACTATTTTTTTTAAATCATTCCCCAATACTTTAGCATTCTCGTTACCTCCATCTCCTCCCCTGTTACGCTATAATTTGAGTGTGACAAGGTTCATATGGACCTCCTCTAAAAATGAGTTACATTTAGCTGGTATCTCCTAGATTTTTTGTAATCTTTTCCTTGTGACCTATAATTTTCATTCTACACTCTTATTCTATATCATTAAATGAGCATAAAAAAAACAAGGTATAATTTTCTCTCCGCAGATAACTTCTCTATCCCAAAACTTAGCATTGATTTGATTTCATTCGAATATTGATTCCATAATTTGTTTCTTCTTTCTAAGTAGAAACAATTTCTTTGTCAATTTCATTCATCAAAACATTTTCCCTTTTGAAGAAATCCCAATGATCCAGAAATAAATTGATGGCCTTTCTAAATTAAGCCACCATTCCATTCTTCAATAGCCTTTCTGAAAGTTTTACAACTCTTCATTTTACTCACTACTTCTTTTCCTATCATCGACATAGGATTAAAGGATGATTCGACTTGAGAAATCGGTTGAGGAAGATTAAAGACTCATTTTAGACATTCAGTTAAAACTTGAACCTATTTCTTTAATTCATCTTTACTCTTCTTTTCTTTGTTATACCACTCAACCATCCTAGTTGTGGATACCTAAAAGTTGTCTACATCTTTGTCCCTTGTAGGAGGTCCCAAATTGATCTTCTCAATCTCGAAGTCACTCAAAGTTTCTTGAGTGACCTCATTTTGTGTAGTACGACATGCAACTTCCAAACAGATTTCTTGAGATATCACCATCTATTAGCCTAGCAGTAGTCTTCAATTTTTTGGACTTGGGAGTTCTCTGAAGTAATTGACCTACCATGTCTTGTTTCAGAAGATCTAGCTGCACTACCTTCGTTTTCTTTGATAATGTGTCTTCTAGCCAAATAGGAGTAACAAGAACAGTGGTTTCCCTTGAACTAGAAGAATCAAATAATTTTCTCTTGGTGGGAGGAGTGTTTGTTTGTATATCGAATAGTGACGGTGGTGAAGGCCCTTGTTTCAAAGGCTCATTTACCTCCTTGATAGGGGATGTTTGATTGGATGAGGAGGAAGTATTGATCTTGATGTTTCCTAAATCCACTTCTTCTCTTTCAACCTCCTTATCCTTATCTAGATGGGGTAGATGAATGAGATCTTCTCCACAAGTCTATTGAAACACATTCTTATTGGGAGGCTCCTCATCGCCATCACCTTGAACTCTTGATGACATGGGGCGTGAAGCTAATCCAAAAGTTTTTGAAACTACAAGGGGATAACTACTTCCAACAATAGTTGGAATATCTTGTGACCTACTTTGAGGGTGAAATTGCTTTTTTTCTTCTTAGCGACCCACTCTTGAGTCATCCAAAATATCTATAGTTCTTGCTTCAATTGTTTTAGTTTCCTTAATACTCCAATCCATAGCAGCGATGGTCCAGTTAGATATCAACTTTGTAAAGATTGGATCCACTAAATCAGATCCATCATCCTCAATTCCCTATACATCCCAATATAAGCCATAAGTGACTAGTTTCCTCAATGAAAACCTCATCCAATTTCTCCTCCTTACCTCAAACTCATCAAAAAAATTAGCCCAATAATCCTCTAGGTCAGGAAAGTGGAAGAATCTACGTCCTAGTTTCAAAGTATTATTTACATAATTTTTAATATCAAAAGGAAAGTGCTTATCATAAGCATGCAAATTATATCTAGACATTTCCTTTTCTATATTAAAAGTATCTAATATAGACTCACAAGTCAAGGGACCAGACCTAATAGGAAACTATATTGTTACTCTTCTTTTCTCTTTACACCTTTTGTTCACATTAGTGAGCTGATGTAGACCTCAATCATTACAAATTTATCCTTTATGTGTCTTGGGAGTTTTATAGGAAAACCAGTAAAACCATAAACTCTTATGTGTGAAAACCTTTGAAACTAGAAAAAATGACTACAATAAAACTCAAAAAATTGGATGGCTTCTAGAGAAAGTTGCTTCTCAAATTTTCTGTGTAACTCCCAAGTCATCCTTGTGGTAAAGGTGTCAAATATCCTTCTGTGATGAAGGAAAATCTTGTTCAGCTATAACTTATCAAGCTAATCGAAAATCGGTTCCTGGTCACGAGGAAGGTCGCTTGGCCTCAAGCCTGACCATGGTTTGGTACTTGCAATGGAAAACATTAAGTATGAGGACATGTGAAAAACTTTGTTAACTATAAAGAAGACAATAAAACTATGCATCCTGTCACTAATGAGCTATGCCCAGTCTAAAAACTGGCTCCCTTCGAGCACAATTTTGATGAAGAAGTACATCCAATATTGGAACCAATGAGCATCTTCATTTCTCTATAGCATGTGCAATAGTATCACAATATCTGATATTTCCTTCACAAAATTATTTTTGTTCAAATTTTGTTGCAACTGAGGTTTATCTCTCCTGGGCTTCCCCAACCAATTCTTCACCATCTTATTAAGGTAGAAGCCTTTCTTAGTTGAGAATTCAATTTGTGAATTGGTGAAATCTAGGGATACAAAGTTCTCTCTTTCTAGAATTCTTAGACATGAAGCAAAGGTGGTGATGGCACCTTCAAAATTTTGCAAATTTTGAATGCCCATGATATGAAAAGTTGATTTGCATGCTCAAAAGTTCACCTGAAAAATCTGCCTCAGTGACCTACTTTGGAGGGTCATGAATCGAAGCGAGTTGATTTTCAATTCACATCCTTTGGTGGGTGTAATCATGTGACATATGCAAAAATGCATGTCAATTTTCAGCTTCTCATGTTTTGACATGGTTTTGAAAAGAAAAGCTAGAGGGTTATGGGATTCTTTTTGAATTGATATTGCTATCAGGATTCAACCGTGTAGTTTTTGAGTCAGACTCATTGACCCATTTGAGTCAAATTTCACATCTTGTTGATTGTAATCATGAATGGATTGATTCCTTACATTACCCCCACATTCATATGCTACCTGGTTCAATTTTAGAGTTTCATGATCTGATTTGGTATTTTTACTAGGTTGAAAGAAAATGTAGTTCTACTTTTACATTTGCATTTCCTGAATTGCTTCAAGATGGTCAACTTTGACCCTTAGTATAATGCAATGAATGATGATTCAAGGAAATCCCTCTTGGACACAAAATTAGTGAACCTAAATGACCTAGTGTGTCTAGTGGCAGTTCCCCAAGAGATGATTTTAGTATTTTCTCGAAGTGGCAACTTGGTGAGCCCTAATTGGTTTTGAATAGGTACAGTTGTAGAAAATTATGACTGAGCAACTTTGACATCGAATATCTTACACCTCAAGATCTATTTTATCAATTTTTTTGTTGTACTAAATTATTGGGTCAAATTTCTACATACCTGTGCATTTTCATGGCCTGAAGAGGTCGTTTGACTAATTTTCTAGGGCGATTCCAGAGGCCACTTGACCAGTTTTGATCATTGTACAAATATACTAGAAATCAAATTTTGATGACAACCCACTTCAAATTTTCATGCCTAATGCATACACAAGCAACCTCAGATCAATTTAAGTCTAAAATTTGTTTCGAAATGAAAAAAAAATTAGTTGGGCCCACATGGGGACCCAACATGCTCTGCACAGTTCTGAAAGTGTAAGTGTTGTAATGTTACCGTATAAAGGAAATAATTGATGACATAGGTCTGAGCATAAAGAGATCATATGTTCATAAATTAATATTGACATGAGTGTATCCATATGAGAGTCATCAAGCATCAAGGAATCTATGTCAGAGTTTGAAGATCTATATATGGTAAAAGAAAGTCCATTCTTGAAATGGTGATATCAATTTTCCCTCAAAGTATTCCTAGCTTGTACATCAGAAAAGGTCTGCCAAGGTACTACATGATATGATTTCTCTAGGCCAGTTGTCAATAATGGACGACAATGAACATAGTAATGATAAGATTAGTAGTGAATCTTTTAGTATGGAGATTTGGGAAGTTACCATGAGGAAAAGGTTATAGGACATGAAGGGCATGCTGGGATTTTCAAAGGAGCTACAAATTTGGCTGGAAGACATGCAAAGTGCCAATGATATACAAGAAGCATTTGATATAATTCATGCCTTGAATGATGCTCTTTCTGTTGGATTTTCTCGATGTGAGGATTTTGTACAAGATGCCATCTCCAATGGCAATTCCTGATGATGTACATTCTAAGGGTATACTTTTAAAGGATTTTTCCTTGCTACATATGGAATGCAAGGAGCATGCTAGGAGCAGTATACTAGCTAATTCTCAATTGTATGCATTTTGTACATTGATTGGAGGACCGCTAGTTTTCTAGCTAAGGGTGATAAAAATAACATTACATAATAAACACTAAGAACTCATCACAGTTAGATAAGGGATCCAAAGTGAGAAGAATGCATCTTGTGGAGGATCAAAGGAATTATGAAGCAAAATAGTGACGCAACAAGTTATGGATGGAATTTGGATGATGACATTACAAATTTTAGTGCATGTATTAGTCAAACAAATGGAGGGAGATTTATGCACATCTACATGGTGCGGCTACCATAAAAATATTTATCCAAATATGTGAGGTGCAGGTAAAGCTAGCATATGTTTACTATGCAAAGGATAGTATGCGCCAGTAGTGAAGATAAATCAAAATTATTTTGAGGAAATTCTAATATGTCACTACACCTTCACATTATATTTTGCTCACACAGTTGAACCTACTCCATGCAATCTTAGGGATGCAATATCATGAAGATGGATTAGTTGCATTGTGTTGGCTCAAAATATTTGAAATGAAGTGCTACATTAAGGGCCTTGTCGAAGTCATTGATGGAAGATGAGTTAGTTCATCTTAGAGAAAACTCCTTGAACCCAACAAGGATGGAAGATTGGCTCTAGCAAGGAATTCATCAAAGAGCTTCCAATATGTCTACAAATGCTCTAGTTTTAGTGTATTCTTCACTTCTGTCAATAGGCCTATCAATAAAGTGAGTAGATCCAATAGTGCAAGGATGGATGCAATTTCCAAATGCACATTTAGCTGAAATGCTAGCTCACTTTGCAACAGAGGCATCGCTTAGCACAAATGACTGCTTTAGAGCAAATGAAATGATTGAAGCTTTACAACAAGAATCTGTTGCAGAGAATTCTTATACTCTATGTGGAACTACCATGTGGTTTTGAGCGATGAAGAATAGATTATGCCATATGCCTTGAAAGGCTTTGAGAATTGTTTACAAGGTATTGGTGCAGACCAAGAAAGGGGTATGATGGAATGTGCTTTCATAGCTACTCAAGGAGGCTGATGCAACAAATATATTGATTTAGCACCTACTTGAATGCATTATGAAGCATGGATGATTCATGTTTTCCTTGCATGAGGGAAATTTGCACTGGCAGAAAAATGTATCAAAGGCTATGGATCTGGCTTGATTGCCTTATAGAAGAAAATGGGGCTCAAAGCAGGAAGCTCAAAACTACTATGAGATGTGTATGCTGGGGAAACTAGGACTAGCATGCTAGCTAAAGATCTTTGGAATTTTCAATGGCTTCGAAGGAGACAAAGTTCCATGTCTACTGTAAAAATGTGCTTGAGCTGCCATGGTCAACACAATGTAGAGTTGCAAGGTATGATTTAGGGAAAACAAAGGAGATCAACGTCCTATAAAAAACATGCAATGTGGATTAATCCAAACCCTAGCCTGCCATCCCATTAAAATAAAATAATGTTTTCCTAAATGTTGCGGGTGCATGGGGAGTTGAGAATGAAGGAGCATTTTCTCGTGAGCTCATGTGAAATTTTGTTGTCCTCATCAAGAGCAACGAGAGAGCAAGCATTGGAAGGAAGGCCATGGTGGGCCCATGATATAGTTAAAGAGCATGAGAAATATTTTAATAAGTCTCATAAAATATTTAAAGCCCTCACAAAGCAAGGTTTTGAAAATATTAAAATGTGAAAGGGTGAGCGGGGAGGTTTCAAAGTGGGCCCAAGGTAAAATATTAAAGGTATTGCTTAATGTTTCTTTTGAAAGTAGATTGAAAAGATCTAAAACATTTTAATAGCTCAATATTTCACTTTTCAAAAGTAGTGACCTCGGTTATAAGAGTAAATTACACATTTTACTTTGTTGTGCAAATAAGAAGCGAG
Organism: Sequoiadendron giganteum; assembly: GCA_007115665.2. NCBI lineage: Eukaryota > Viridiplantae > Streptophyta > Pinopsida > Cupressales > Cupressaceae > Sequoiadendron > Sequoiadendron giganteum. Next base: position 164,510,110 of record CM021105.1, read on the forward strand.
TAGATTTTTTGCCCGAGGAAAATTTTAAATGCACTCATCTTTTAAAAGGTTTTTTTTTAAAAATGAGGTGTAAAGTAAAATGGCACGAGGGAAATAATTTTTATTCCTAGTGAATAAATCAATATATATTCACTGATTTTTAAATGTAAAATATGTTTCAAATGTGGTGAATATTATATTTGTTGGAGATAAAAAATTTATGCAGCAAATAGGCAAAAACAGATAAAAGATTTTTCACGGGAAAAATAAAGAGTAGGTTAAAAAGCTTTCACAGAGGAACACAACACTTGTAGCAAGAAGAGATAATTTTTATTGTAGGGGCGAATGTGGGAGAAGTAAAGTTTTTTCACAATGAAGCAGTAAGTCTGTAGCCTAGGTAAATTTCAGAGTGAAGGACTTTGTTGGTGGCAAATAGATATTTTCAATGAAAGGGCATAAAGGATGAAGAAGGTCATCATGAAGGGAATATTTTTTGTTAGACCCTCACAAGATGAATGAATCAAGGAGAGGATTGAAGATTCTTTAGGAAGCAAAGGTAGTTACAGATCAAAGGAGTTGAAGATGTCAGGTGTCTTTCTCAGATGTAGTTTTAGGGTTTCTTCTTCTTCTATATCTTATTTATTCTTCTCATTTTTATAGGTTCTAAACTTTCGATTTAGGGGAAGGAAATAGAGAATGCTTAGCAAGGAATTGGGGTTTTACTTACAATAAATGAATGTATAAATTTTTATAATAGTGTCAATTAGTTTGAGAAAATCAATGAAAATATTACAGAAGTTACTCCATTTTTTGTTCTCAAATTGCAAATGGATTAAATAAATCAATGATATGTTGATTTGTCATTGCAATCTCTTTGCAGTTGTGTGATTTGTGTATGGATTTCTTCAAGTTAAGAATTAAATTTTGTATGGAAATTACTATGGGTTTGAGGGAATGAAATGGATCTTTAAGTATGATTATGCAGTAATATGAGAGGTTACAATTAATGTAAGGAAATAATTGTTAGAGGGACACTAATTTAAAAAAAAATGTTTTTTAAATTTGTATTCATGAATTTAGGTTTGAATCCATGCCTTAGGATTAGGAACTAATTTGTGATATTACCCAAATCATTTTCAAAAACAATCTAAACCATATTAAATCTCTGTTACTTTGGTCCTTTTATTTTGTTGTTTAAGTTATATCGGTTTCATCTATCTTCATGGTGTAGACACTCAAATTTAACCACAAATCACATTACTCGTCTATTGATTAAAATGATCAATTCATTCAATACTTTCTTCTATTCATGCATTTCATCAAATCATTAAATCATTGCATTATCATTTGCATACGTCACATTATCATTTTGCACTATCATTCATTATCATAATAAATTCATTATCATAATCATTCACTAGCATTTCATAATAAAACTATATTATCATTTGCATAAATCATTCACTTTATATTGCATTTATATAAATTATTAAATCGTTCATAAAACATTCCATTCATAAATTAAATAATTTCATTTCGACAAATTATCATTCTTACATAAATCATTCTCATAAAAACATTAAAATAATTCATGATAAAACATTAATAAACCATTTTCATCCACATTAAAAATATATGCATTTAATTATTTTATTCAATCCTTCACCATTCATTTAATCTATCTTCTTTATCATTTCCACTCATATGCATTTCATTTCACTACACCATGTGGGATTTTAAAAATTCATTATTGCAATATCTGTTTATCCCACATTTCTCATTCTCAACCTCTTTGTCATCAAAGATTCCTATTTAAACAACACTCTCTTCTCATTTTGACCCCTACACGAATTTGGAATACTTTTTCCCACTCACCATAGCCTCTTGCTGCATTTTGTGCTCACAAAAATCTGAGAACAAATGCATAAAATAAGATCTTGGTGAAAGGGAGACAATGGAGTTATGTTCTTTTAAGTGCAGATTTTGATTTCTTTTAAGCAAGTTTGTGATCTTAGTGTAGTTGCATGTTTTTGCTGGTTTGTATTTAAATTAGAATTACTCTATTGATGTGGTCTAGAAATGATGGTTCTCTTCCATAGAACCATTCATTTTTGAGAGCCTACAAATGGTGAACCCGACGTGAACAAGCAATCATTTGTTTGTTTCTTCATTTTTATTGTTGTCTCATTTTTTTGCTGTTGTTGGTTGTTTGAAACCATATCAACAATATCAAATTTGCTGAAGAAGTATGAGAAACAATGAAATCACGTTTTTCTCTTTGCTGCCACGTTTTTCTCACTACTGGATAGTTTGAAATGCCCAAAACATCTCTAAAATTGCCCTTTGGTCATGAAGAATGTCCCAGGCAGGCATTGTTTTTGAGGTAAAAAAGTTCATTTACAACAAACAAAAGCTCTAAAAAAATAGCTTTAATTAAAAAAACGTGATCACTGCTCTTCAAATATTTTCAGTCAATTTTTTTTTTCATTCCAGACAACATTTGTTTGGCTGCACTGTTGATGGTTACTTACATTGCTACTATTGTCGTCATGAGAGAATAGAAGAGATTGTTGTCTTTTTTCATGACTGCAGATTTTTGAAGGCTTTTGCTGAGAACTGTGAATGGATTGCAAATTTGATTTTCATGGTTTGCTGTAAATTGAAATAGTTATTTGCCTAATTTCTTTATGCTTCTGGCAGCATTTTATGAATTCTGGCAAAATGTGCTTTAATATTCTGATATGCTACAGGCCAAGATGCATGAATGCTTCCCATTTCAGCTGTCACCATAAATACTCCAGTTTGCTATATTTTGTTTTTAATTTCTGAAACTACTGCAACATGACGCATGACAGAGCATAATAACTCATGATTTTAAACTTAGTTTCAGTTTTATTTTAATCTTAGTTTTAATTTTATTTTTAACTTAGTTTACTTTAGTTTTAGTTTAAGTTACGTAAGTTTTTAGTTTAACTTTCATTTTTTCTGTTTTTTTTAGATTTTAGTTACTGATTCTATTTTAATTTCTTAATGTAGTTTAGATTTTTAGTTTTTAGATTTTATTTTGTAGATTTTAAATCTGGTTTTAGTTTTTAACTTTAATTTAGATTTTTAGTCTTTTAGTTTTTAGATTAATTTAGTTTTTAATTTTTAATTTAAATTTAGATTAGTGTAATTTAATTTAGAATCTAATTTCTAATTAGTTAAGATTATAATTGCTAATTTAGGTTAGATTTTTAATTTTTAATTTAGTTTTATTAAATTTAAGTCTTTAGTTTGATTTAATTTACTTTAGATTATCTTTAAATTAGTTTTAATCTAGATTAGTTTTTTTATTAATTTAGACTAACTTTAAATCTTAGATTAAATTTTAGTTTAGATTAATTTTGGGATTGCATTCTAACTTTAGGATAAATTTTTAGATTTTAATTTAGAATTCTTTATTTTTATTTTGGTCATGATTTGATTTCCCTTAGTGGGGGGCTGATTTAATCTTTTTGTGACTTGTGCAGGACGTTTCGTTGAAGAACTAAAAATCAAAACATACGCTTGACAAAGATTGAAATCAAAACTACTAACAACATTTGGTGCAGAATGATTGATGAAGACATGATTTTGAAACCAATTGTCTTTTAAATTAGAAAACACTTCAATTGGTGCTTTAAAAATGAACAATTGTCTTCTCTCAAATCAGCTTACCTAGGGGATCAATGAATATTGTTTGCTATGCTTGAAGGTGGTAGGTGATTATGCTCTCACCTTGTGCAAACTAGGTGATCAGAAAGCCAGACCCATCTATTTTATGTGTTACCCCGATTCAATAATTGAAGTATCCTCTCCCCTTGCGCACTTGTATGATCCTGGGTGCAAGAGAAATAGTTATTGACTCTAGAACTTGGGCCTGCCTTGGTGGGAAAAAGTACTTACCCTAAGGTGACTCAGACCGGCAACGGAGCTTTTTGGCCAAGCTACCCCTGACCAATATATAAATGTGAATCCTAATGGCAAGCCTAGGATTACGAGTGCGGATATGTCATACGGACCAAGTAGTACTCCCCAAAACCCTGTTGAGTGTAACCTCTTCAAGCTGGAGTGCCTCCTAAATGAAGCTTAATCTTGTGCCCCATGTATGGCCACTCGAACGGGGATCCCGAATTAAAAACCTTTGTGTAGTTGCCAAAATCCTTTTATTTGCTAGCGCAACACTAGTCGATGTGAAGGCATCCACATCTTTGTAATTTTTAGTAGAGGTGATCAATCTGCCATGGGAGTTTCATGGGGGTTGGAAGCTTGGTTGGCCTGAGAAGTGAGTGCACTATAAGAGGGAGCCCGTGCAGCCAAGCTTCTGGATTCACCCGCTAAGAATATGCGGTTGGGAAAACTCACGTGGAATCTAGTAGATATTGTCCTTTCCAACCTTAGGATTTGTGCTTGTATTGTTAAAATCAAACACTTTGTTTGCTATGTCTTGCGTGTGTATTCCAAAATAGACCTCAAACAAACATCACACCTAGTAACTTGCAACATCTCAAACTTTGCAAATCTCAAAGGGTCCAACAACACAAACATACAACGTGAACCTATCACTTGGATTTCTTGGGGTCATCATCCTTCAGTTTTGATCTTTCAATCCTTGCATTCCATCTAGACTTTGCATTCCACCTAGCCCTTGCATATCCATACATATTCATATACCTTTCATCCTAGTCCTTGCATATTACTAGTCTTGCATACATAGGTGACACTACATAGTCCTTGCATATAGATAACACTCCACCTAGTTCTTGCATGTTCAACCCATTTTCATATCAAGATCATCTCACCTACCCTTTTCATGTTCCAAGAATTTAGTCCTTTGCATATTCATCATCAATCAAACAAAACCCTTAGCTTGCACTTAGGCTACTCTTCCTAGGTCTTGAAATCAAACCATTGGCTATCTATCACCCATATCACTTGAGGTTCATCATCCTTGAGTTAGGGAACATACCATTATCCTTGAGTAGGGAAATCCTTTTGGAGTCCATCATCTCCTACATACCCTCTCTTGATCATTGGTCCTTGTGTCTATCCATCATAACACAAGTAAAGCCTTTACATCATAACCAACTTTGGACCTAGAGTTGCCTTTTAGCTTGCCATACCATACCTTACCACTTCCATATCTCATATTAGAATCATATCCTTTTCATTGCATCCTAGTCTTAGTCTCATACATTACCTTGGATTGAAAATCAAAACAATCAACTATGACCCCTAGAACAAGAGCAAAAATGTTTCACGAGGAAGAGAACCCTTGGGGAAGAGACTTTGATGGTGAAGATAACATTAGTATTGCAACTAGAGAAATAAATGAAACTGATGATGAAGAAATAACCAAATCCGATATAGAAGAAGCACTTAAGGATCATAGATTCACTAAACTTCTTACGAAGGTAGTCAAATGTAACCCACAACAATACTTCAAAGCCCTTGTTGATGAAGGAATCAAAATGCCTCCTAATTTTGACATGTCACTGCTCATGATGAATGACCAACCTGAATCTACTGGATCCAAACATCCCAAAACAAACAATGATGGTAGAATCAAAGATCATAGACCCTTTTATCTACAACTAGGTTACAAGCGATCTTCAAAGACCTCAAAACCCACACCAACAAATGATCCTATTTTGGATGAGCTTAGAACATTGAGACAAGAATTGGACATCCTTAAGAACCGTAAATCATCATCTCATAAGTTCTCCATTGAAGATATATGTCCTTATCCCTTTGATCCAAGCATACCAATGCCACCTTTTCCTAACCATTGGGACATACCAAAACTTGACAAATATAATGGAAAAGGGGATCCTAAACATCACTTAAGACAATTTTGTGCAACTACCATGGAATTCGCAGTTGATGAAACATACATTATGAGATTATTCCCCCGCAGTCTAGGAGGAGAAGCCATGGAATGGTTTTCACAATTATCCTCGACCATCAAATCCTTTCAAGAATTGGCTGATAAATTTGTCTCCAATTATAGCTTCAATTGTGACTTTAAAGTGACCATGACAAACCTTTTCAACACCAAACAAAAACCAGGTGAATCTTTTGTGTCATTTTTGCAAAGATGGAGACATTTGACAAAACGATTACCTTATGTCATTCCTGATTAAGAATTGGTTGACCTCTTTTGTCGAAATTTGAACAAAGAAATTGGAAGGGAACTTCGCCTCAAATGCTTGGATTCCTTTGACGATGCCATAGAAATGGGATTTTGAATAGAACAAACTCTCATTGATGATGGAACCATAAAACTTAATAATGATAGAGATCAAAAATCAAATTCAAACAACAAGACACCTTTTTGGGTAAAGAACAAGAATGTTGTCAATGACGGAGTTGTTGATGCAAAAACAACTAAAAAATCATTGCCTGTTTATAACCTCAAAGGTTCATCTTCAGATAAAGGAAAAGAAAAACAAAGAAGTTTCCCTAAATGAAATTTTACACCATTGGGACAATCACTTGAATCCGCATTAAAATAACTTCTTGAAATCAATATTATAATGCTACCTGAAATAAAGGAATATAATCCACAAGTCAAACCCCCATGGTGGAATGAGAATCACTTTTGCAACTATCATAGACATAAAGGACATAAGACTAATAGTTGCAATAAACTTCGACATCTAATACAGGACCTTATTGATGATGGTAAGATAGTGATTGATGGACACACTCCTTCTGGTAACTCTGATCGCGAGGTGTTTAAGAACCCTTTCCCTAAGCATGACAAGGATAAAGGAAAGGTCCTTGAATCTAGTGATGGTGTAAACTATACTACTACTAAGTATGACTATACCATACATAACATCAGTGAGGTTGATAATCATGTTAACACTTTCATTATAAAAGGAAAAACACCTGATTGCAAGGTTACTACCCGCAAAGGCACAATCACCCTTAGAGGTCCTAATTCAAAACCCACTCCACCAACTTCACAGTATAACCTCATAGAGCATTTAGGAAAAACACCTGCACAAATTTCCATACTTGAGTTGCTACGCCTATCTCCTGAGCATAAAGCTATCCTAGATAAAGCGCTTGCTACTACTACAGTGCCTACAAACCTACATGTAGACCAATTCCAAGCTATGGTGAGACATATCACCTCGCCTTACACTATCACTTTTACTGAAAGTGATGATTCATCCCCTCAATAACTGCATAATGCAGCTTTACACATTGACGTCCTTATCAATAATGCCAAGATCAAGCGAGTTCTAATAGATGGAGGAGCTGGTCTTAATATTTGTACCCAAGAATTGATCACAAAATTAGAGTTTTCTGAAAATGCAGTTGATCCAAGGAACAAGATTACCATAAAGGCATATGATGAAGAGGAACGCTCTTCTAAAGGATCAGTTACTCTACCAATCAACCCTGTGGTAAAGGATGTGGTTTTCCAAGTCCTTGATCTCCCACTGACCTATAATATCCTCCTTGGAAGACCTTGGATTCATGCAATGCAAGCAATACCTTCTATCTACCACCAGTGCATTAAATTCCCACACAATGGTGTTGAAATCACAATACAAGGAGATCCCAACCCTTTCATGTACTGCCATAATCTAAGTCCTAAAACTGAAATCACAATCCCAAGCAATCGAGAGTCATTTCCTTCCCAAGCATATGTTGATCCTGAGTCCCTAAAAGCATCCTCCTCAAAATCCATGGAAGTTAAGACCAAATTACAAGTAAAAGAACAAGGGATGGGAGAATATACTTTGAATCATGCCCTTTGCATTGGAAAGTTACCTTTATCTCCCCATACCTATGGCAAACCACAAATGACTAAGACCACATCAGATGTAGAGTCTATAGTGACTTGTCAATTAACCAATCTCAAAAAATGGGGAGTCCTTTCTAATGAAGTAGAAGAAGCTGATCTCCTTAAATGGCTATACAAAGATGAGGATATAGAAAAGGAACAAACTGAAATAAAGATACCTGTTGGACAATATGGTAAAGGTTTTGATCTTATGAAACAAATGGGATATGATGGTAAAAGTCCTCTTGGATTACAAAAATAGGGTATCTTGGAACCAATACAACCTACTCATATGCAAAAAGTCCCTGGTTTAGGATATGATGCGCAGAAAGATAAGACCTTGAGTACCACATGTACTTCAAGTAAGGAAGTAGATTCCTCTAATGCTACACAGACAAATGAGGAAAGTACCATCGATGAATTCATTGACATTTATGACTATGATAGTATCCCTACCCTTAAACTTGATCATAACATTTGTACCCTTGAATCCATTCAAAATCTTCATTCAAATCATGACCCTTTACCCTTGGTTCACCCCGAACTCATTGATTTAGACCAGAAGGGACCGCCACAACTGGATGTATTTCAAAATGATGAGGCAATCATAAACTTTTTGGGAGCACGAGAAGATACAACTTTTGAGGATCATAAGACAGGTTTCACCATAGAACTCAACAGTGCGGCTTACTTTGGGGAGGGTGCCAAGCCTTTCAGTCGCAAAATTATTGAAAATATAAATAGGTCTTCTAGTGAAAACCACCTTGTGGCGCTATTAGACTCAAAAAAAGTAAAAATAAAGGACGTATCCAAGGGTGAAAACCTCTCTGAGGTGCCCGAGGATGGAAGGCTTGACACACTTCCCTTAGCAGTATATCATGAAAAGTCATCTATGCTAGTGGAGAAGACAATAAAAGCTAACCTAGGCACAGAAGAAAAACTGAAGATAATTCACCTAGCAAAATCATTAACACCTGAAGAGAGAATAGAGCATATACAGTTTTACAAGGAAAGACAAGTCAACTTTGCATGGTCTTATGTAGATATGCCAAGACTTGATCTAGATCTAGTCATGCATCACTTGTCTTTGCCACTGGGGGAAAAACCTGTTAAACAAAAGTTGAGAAAAATGCACCCGCATATTGCTCTATTGGTAAAAGCCGAATTACAAAAGTTGCTATATGTGGGATTTATAAGACTTGTTGACTATGCTGATTGGATTTCAAATTTGGTACCAGTTTCAAAACCTGATGGGGGCATCCGAATTTGCATAGATTTTAGAGATTTAAAAAAAGCTTTTCCTAAGGATGACTTCCCCCTTCCAAACATTGACATGATAGTGGATTTGACGGCAAGACATGAAATGTTATCCCTCATGGATGGTTTCTTAGGCTATAATCAAATTAAAATAGCTCCTGAAGATCAAATTAAGACAACATTCACTTGTCCTTGGGGAACCTTCTGTTGGAATGTCATGCCCTTTGGGTTGAAGAACGCCAGAGCTACCTACCAACGTGCAATGACCACTATCTTTCATGATATGATGCATACATATCTACAGGACTATGTAAATGATTTGTTGGGAAAATCTTACATGAGAGATGGACATCTAGAGATCATGGATAAAATTTTCACAAGATTAGAAAAATACAAAGTCCGATTGAATCCCAAAAAAATGTGCCTTTGGGGTAACCTCTGGGAAACTCCTTGGATACATTGTCACATCTAAGGGAATTGAAGCTGATCCTGCAAAAATAAAGGCTATACTTGAAATGCCTCCACCTAAGAATATCAGACAGTTGAGATCATTACAAGGAAAACTTCAGTCTATTCGCCGCTTTATATCACAACTCGCAGAAAAATGTCAACCCTTTCAACATCTACTACACAAGAATGTTCCATTCAGATGGGATGACAAGTGTGAACAAGCTTTTCAAAAAATCAAAGAGTTTCTGATGACACCACCAGTATTGGTACCTCCCACAGATGACAAGCCTTTAATTCTGTATATATCCACAACCACCACAACACTGGGGGCACTTTTGGCACAACATGATTCTGAAGGAAATGAATGTGCTATCTATTACATTAGTTGCACTCTAGTGGGATATGAGCTCAATTATAGTTCTATTGAAAGAGCATGCCTTGCCGTAGTTTTTGCATCACAAAAGTTGTGACATTACATGCTTACACACCAGACAAAGCTCATTGCAAAAAATGATCCTCTTAAGTACCTCTTGAGCAAAGCAGCACTCATGGGACGATTAGCTAAATGGGTTATGATTCTCAATGAGTTTGATATTGAGTACATAGAAAGAAAAGCTATTAAAGGACAAGCTATAGCAGATCAACTCGCCGATGCTCCTGTGACAGATAATCATCCTCTTTTTACCGAATTTCTTGATGAATCAATCTTCAACATGGAATCTACACATCTGTGGACTTTATATTTTGATGGCTCCTTCACACAAGGTGGTTCTGGTGCTGGAAATATCTTTGTCACTCTGCAAGGGGATTGTATACCTAAAGCTTATAAGATATAGTTTCCATGCACCAACAATATTGCAGAATATGAGGCCTTACTTTTTGGGCTTCGTATGGCGGTGCAATGGAAAATCCTAGAGTTGCATGTTCTTGGTGACTCTCAGCTAGTGATTAAACAATTTAATGATGACTTCAAAACAAAAGATGAAAAATTAATGCCTTACAAAAGAATGGTGGATGACTTCAAGGCCTATTTCACATCAATTTCCTTTGAGAAAATTCCTCGAGATAGCAATCGAGCCGCTGATGCAATGGCAACAATTGGTTCACTTGTAGAAATGCCACGCAATGCTGCCTACTGTGAGTTCTTGGTAGAGCCTCTTTTGGAACCCGCTTACAATATACCACAATCTGAAATGATTTGCCTTATTATTGGTCCTAATTCTCAATGGTATGGCGATATTTATACTTATCTCCAAGATAACACCTTTCCATCGGATCTATCCAATAAATCTCATAAAACCTTTATCTGTCAAGCTTCTCGCTATGTAATCTTAGCCAATACCCTTTACCGCTGAGGTCTCGATGGTACTTTACTTAGATGTCTTGAGCATGACGAGAGCAAAACTACTTTACGAGAAGTACATGAAGGTATATGTGGGGCACATTCTAGCGGTCCTACCTTAGCCAAAAAACTCTTGCGTATGGGTTATTATTGGCCTACAATGGAAACAGATGCTTATCAGTTTGTTAAAAAATGCAAGCAGTGCCAAAAACATGCAGACTTGATACATGCTCCTGCACAGAAATTACAGTCTCTTACTACACCATGGCCCTTTTATCAATGGGGACTCGATCTCGTGGGCAAGATCCATCCACCTTCATCCAATGGTCATAAGTTCATTCTCATTGCCACAGACTATTTCACGAAATGGATTGAAGTTGTTCCTCTCACTCATATCACTGGAAAACAAATAGCCACTTTCATACTGAACTACATCATCTGTCGTTATGGTGTTCCTTTATCCATCATCACAGATAATGGGCGTCCATTCAAAAATCAAGATGTCCGTGAACTTTGTGAGAAATTCCATATACACCATCATTTCTCCACACCTTACTATCCTCAAGGTAATGGCCAGGCTGAGGCCTCTAACAAAACCATTCTTAAAATTCTCAAAAAAACGGTCAATGAAGCTGGTCGAGATTGGCATATTCAACTGAATCCTGCCTTGTGGGCTTATCGCACAAGTATCCGCACTCCTACAGGTGCTACCCCCTATGCCCTTGTCTATGGATCCGAAGCCATCTTGCCCATCGAGGTTGAGTTACCCTCTTTGCGCGTCTCCTTGCACAATCACATCGATGATGAAGAATACCGAGTTTCCCGTTTGCAGGAATTGGAGCTATTAGATGAACGAAGACAAACTGCTTTTAACCATCTTAGAGCATATCAAAAGCGAATGAGTCAAAGTTATAATCAGAAAGTGAAACCACGCACATTTGAGGTTGGAGATCTTGTCCTTCGTGAAAATCCTCGCAATCAACAAGACAGAGAAAAGAAGGGTAAATTTGAGCCTAACTGGTTGGGTCCATACGTTATCACTGCTGTGTATGGATCTGGGGCATATCAGTTATCTACTCCAGAAGGTGAATTGCTTAATGATCCCATCAATAGTATGCACATTCGCAAGTTTTATACTTGAGTGCTTTAGAGGGTACACTCTTTTAAAGTCCTAAAAAAAAATACAAAAAAAAATGGAAAAAGTCCTGAAAAAAAATATAAAAAAAAAGTGAAAATAGTAAAGAGAATCAATTCATTCAATGGTGAAAACCACTTCGGTGGTGCCTTGAGCAAGTACCATGGTGAAAATCGAGAAATTGGCACCATGTGTAGAGGCTTTGCTCCTCTTTCCTTTGGAGCTCTACTTGATCTTTTCATCCCATTTTTCATTCACCCTCCACTTCACAATATCCTTTTCACACTCACCATGGCTTGTGAATTGTTCGACAATCCCCTCACTTGCTCGCTTTGTCATGCGTACTAGATTGGTCCTATTCCTCACAGGGGCATTTCCTCAACCTTAGCCATGGGTTAGGATATTGAGCATCTCGCGGTCAGAGAAACTACCCTCTTTGTCTGTCTACTTGCTTGCGATGCATCTCTTTCCGTTGTAAAAGGTCCTAAAAAATCCAAAAAAAATCATAAAATGTCTGAAAAATGAAAAAATCCATAAAAATCATAAAAGGTCTTGAAAAAAATCCATAAAATGTCCTGAAAAATTCCATAAAAATCATAAAATGTCTTGAAAAAATCCAAAAAAAACGTCAAATATTCCAAAAATCCAAAAAATCAAATAACTTCAAAAATCCCTCAACACTGACACTTTCAGATCACCACATAGCTTTGAACTTCAGCAAAATCAAACTGCATCATGAGTAACAATCAAGCAAATATTGCAGCATACCTATCAATCCCTCTTCCAAATCAAAAGCGTACAACCGTACCAAGAATCAGTTCCATATCGAAGCATGATGCATGTTTGTTTGTTGGTCTTTGATTGTTTTATGATTTTATCTTTGGCGGCATGTCTTTTAGCTTCTCCAGGATGTCTGGGACTAGAGAGGCGATGATGGGGCATGTTCACTTGTTTGCTGCCTGTGGATTGTTTCTTATTCATAGGATGACTCGTCTTAAGACATGGTTATCTAAAACCATTGAGGACCTATGAGTCTAGTATGGATGAGTGCATTCCTTGTCTGATAGTGTCTTCCATGCAATAAGTATTCAGGTCATCTAGGGTCCTTATACCTAGATGCTTATACTTCATTACTAAATAAAAATGCAAACAGTATTCAGGTCGTCTAGATGTTCATGTTATCTAGATGCTTATACTAATTTGTGACATAATAAGCTCGATGATGATAAAAGCACTTAAAATGCACAAGAGGCTTCATCACCTTCATTTTCTCCCATCTTGCATCTTCCATTTCTTGCATTTCATTTTCTTCATCTTTCTTGTTGTAGAAAAATCAATCAACTTGCATCTCCAAATCTCATGTCCCCTTAATCAATCAACCAATCATTCTATCAACTTGTCTTGCGCTTGCATCAATCTCAATCAGCTTCATCAGCTCATCAACCCGGCTATACTGATCATTTCCATCAATTGTTCAGTTATGCCTATCGATTGTGCATTTCCATCAAATGTACACCACCGCTTTATCACTTGCGCAATATCAAGTATTTGATCATTTTCTTGGTCACATCTATCAAGAGATTAATCTTCATACAATTTTTCTGATCAATCTCTCGAGGGGGCATATCATTCTTATCATATTCCTTACCAAGATTTATCTGGGGCATGTATCAGTTGATCAATCTTTTTCTTTGAAACAACGCAACAAGCTGCATTGTCTCAAAGAGGGGCAAAATGTAGACACTCAAATTTAACCACAAATCACATTACTCGTCTATTGATTAAAATGATCAATTCATTCAATACTTTCTTCTATTCATGCATTTCATCAAATCATTAAATCATTGCATTATCATTTGCATACGTCACATTATCATTTTGCACTATCATTCATTATCATAATCATTCACTAGCATTTCATAATAAAACTATATTATCATTTAAATCAAATCATTTGCATAAATCATTCACTTCATATTGCATTTATATAAATTATTAAATCGTTCATAAAACATTTCATAACCATTCATAAATTAAATAATTTCATTTCGACAAATTATCATTCTTACATAAATCATTCTCATAAAAACATTAAAATAATTCATGATAAAACATTAATAAACCATTTTCATCTACATTAAAAATATATGCATTTAATTATTTTATTCAATCCTTCACCATTCATTTAATCTATCTTCTTTATCATTTCCACTCATATGCATTTCATTTCACTACACCATGTGGGATTTTAAAAATTCATTATTGCAATATCTGTTTATCCCACATTTCTCATTCTCAACCTCTTTGTCATCAAAGATTCCTATTTAAACAACACTCTCTTCTCATTTTGACCCCTACACGAATTTGGAATACTTTTTCCCACTCACCATAGCCTCTTGCTGCATTTTGTGCTCACAAAAATCTGAGAACAAATGCATAAAATAAGATCTTGGTGAAAGGGAGACAATGGAGTTATGTTCTTTTAAGTGCAGATTTTGATTTCTTTTAAGCAAGTTTGTGATCTTAGCATAGTTGCATGTTTTTGCTGGTTTGCATTTAAATTAGAATTACTCTATTGATGTGGTCTAGAAATGATGGTCCTCTTCCATAGAACCATTCATTTTTGAGAGCCTGCACATGGTATTTGAGAGAATATATAAGCTAAGTTTGAGATATTTTTATCTGTTGACCCTCTATGTGTTTAAGATGAATATGTCTAAGTTATTTTTTCTTAGCAATGTTAAATGTAAATGGGATTATGCTTGAACCTGGCAGGATATAAAATACCCAGACACCAATATATCTGGGAACTATCCACTCTCATAGGTCTATTTTTTTCCTTGGCATAACTTTATCATACATTTAGGCCTACAATTAGGAACACCCTCCTGAGTCCTATGGAGCTCAAAGTGTAGAAGGATTTCATAGCCTTTTTCATTGTCTTTTCTTGTCTTCAACTTGTTGATATTGTAGATTCCTTATCCTAAACATTGCATCCCCTAGTTTAGGTATTGTGTTTCTCCTTAGGGTTGAAGGTTGCAAGAAAAATAACCAACCAATTAGTGACTCTACTGGGGAAGCTTCAGTATTATCCATTTGAAAAGAGTCAATCAGTTTACTGATCTATAGTTTTGGGTTAGAATGATCCAAGGACCTACATACTTGAAGGAGATTGCTGCAATGTTTCTGATGTTTTCTTGAAGTCTGGTGCTCTGCTGGTGGAGAGAACTTAGAAATAATTAGATATTGGAAGAAGCTTTCTGTTGCTTGAAGATATTTTCATCTTTCAAAGAGGTGGTGACTCTACGTAATTTTCTACATCATCAGAAGAGTTGGTTGCAACAATTCTGAGGTATTCTTCTACTGTAATATTTTTGTATGAAGGTTTTCAACAATTGGTCTTGTTGATACTATCCCTTGTCAAGTATTTTAAGGTACTATTAGGAAAGGGAAATGTGAAAGTAGGATATTTTGAAAAGGTATTGAGAAGAAACTAGTTGTAGAGGGAATAAATTTTATTTGCAAAAATGTATTGTTGTCCTAGCTCTCCCTCTACAAGTTGTAATATCATTCCTAGAACACAACCATGTCCTCAAAGGAAAGTGTTCACTAGTGAAAGATGTGACCCATTATATTTTAGTAAAATCCAAGGTTACCCACATTCTGTCCCAAGAAGAATTAATGAATGTTTGCCTAAGTTTAGAGGAGGTCTTGAAGAGTCAGCATCACAACATGTACAAGGCTTTCTTGATGTAATGGAAAACTTTCAAATAGTAGAAGATGTTTTCATGAATTTTTTTGTAAGAACTTTAGAAGATAATGTTGAATAATAGTTTTCTAGTTTACCAATGCATTCCATATGTTCATGGAAAGAACTTGAGAAAGTGTTCATTGATGATTTTGGTGAAGTAAATGATGACTGCTTGTGTAAAGAAAGAAAACTGCATACCCAAGGAGAATATGAAGAGAAATCTGAAAATGAGGTTGAAATTGTGTCACCTATTGATGCATTTTGTGATATATAAAGGTTTGCGGATGAATCCATCTATGATTTTCATGATAGATTCATGAAATTTCTACTCACTATACCAAAATTAGAAAGACCTGATGAGTTATTTTGTATTGATTTGTTCTGTCAGAATTGTGAGCCAGGTCTGAGTACTATGCCAAGTCACTTGAACCCCCTAATCTTAAATGCATATATCAGTGGCTTTCAATAATTGAGGAAATGATAGATAAATATGGAAGTAATTTCCTAACTCAATAATGTGATGATACCTTTTCAAGACTTAGTCCAATGGATGCAGATGGTATAATAGAAGACAAGAATGATGCAGTATTTGGTGATGAGGAAGTTGTTTTTGAATAACCTATAGAAGAAATAAACCCAAATGAAGATTGCAGCCATAATTGTCATGATGAGATAAATGAAACATCTAAAGTTTCTTCTATTTGCTCTAAAAATATAGAAATAGAGAGTAGAATTTTTGTGGCAAATGAAGGCTACAATGATGTAGATGATACTGAAAGAAATTTCTCCTCTATAGACTTTGAATATACAGTTGAAGATTATGTTGATTCTAAAGTTTCATATCTTCATGATGAGAACAATGGTGTTGTAGATGGAAGTTTGTAACCAGATGAAACACATTCTTGTCTAGATGGTCGGAAACATTACAATTCTATTTGCAGCCCTAGTGACTGTGATTTCTCTCGAGAGGAAGAGGTAGAATTGATTTATTTAAGTGGAAAGTGTTTCAATAAGGAAAATAATGATAACATTTTTGAAACCTCACTAGTGCATGATGATGGATATGAATTGGGCATTATTTTTTAAGAAGTATGTAATTAGAATTTCCATGGTACACTTGGTCATGCAAATTCTACAAGTGTGTGTAGCATTGCTGAAAATTTTCATAATGATGAGACAAAGGAGTTTGTTGATTTAAGGAATAGTTCTGAGAATAACAATGTATCTGATGAAAATGACAGAGTATGCAATTATTTTTAGTTAGAGAAATCATTTGTGAGCAGCTGCAATGAAGAAACCATTGGTGGTTTTCAATTTGATAGTGAAGAAGGTAGCCCTATTGATTGTTGCAGCAGTATGAATGGAGAAGGAGATATGTATGCAAGAGGTTCATGGATGAATCATTTCAAGTAGTTGATCATGAGGAGAATGCATATGTTGATAATGATAAACTAGGAACTCCTATTTGGTTTGATGCTTTACCTTCTTCTACTTCTTTTGCTAGTTTTGGAGTGATCACTAAATGTTTGCATGGGGTTAGCATTGATGTAGTTACATACATGGAAATGTAAATGTAGAGACAAATTTTAGTACAACTGATGACACTCTTTATGATGAGTTTGCACTTGAAGAATGTGATTGTGTCAATCACATGGATGCATATGAGGACCTTCTTTCTAGATCTGCAACTCATATTTTTCCTCTTGAGCAGTATGCTTCATATTGTCATGTTGATGAAGCGTGAGGTAATGTTGATTATGATACTTCTTGCAGCAGTGAAAGTGTTTTGAACACTCACTATGATGAATTTGTTGCAAATAAAGATTTTGAGTCATCTAAGCTTGCTCTTGAAACTTTTTTGTGTGATAACATTACTAATGTTGACAATTTTGTATATGAGCTTGAAGTAGGAAACATTTTTTGGGATGTTGGCATTTCTTCTGAACGCCATGATTTGAATGTGTATGAAGGTATTATGAGTGTTGGTGATTCTTGTTTTCAAGACATTGGGATATATGATAAAGTGTTTGGGTTGTGTTGTTGGGATGATGATAAACTTGTCTG
Organism: Sequoiadendron giganteum; assembly: GCA_007115665.2. Classification (NCBI taxonomy): domain Eukaryota; kingdom Viridiplantae; phylum Streptophyta; class Pinopsida; order Cupressales; family Cupressaceae; genus Sequoiadendron; species Sequoiadendron giganteum. Next base: position 164,527,910 of record CM021105.1, read on the forward strand.
TGATGAGATTAAGTTAAAGGACTTACAAATGTGTGAGCATTCTTTGCTTAATCCACAAGAGGATCACGCATTTTTTTTGGGGCATAATGTCTTCTCTAAGCTTGATCATTGTGAGGGGGTTAGTGAATGTGATGAGAGTATGTATTCACTTATTCTTGATCATTATCATCATATGTTGTCATTTTCCACAAGATCAAAAAATGAAATAGGTGGTAGTGATGTGGTCTATGTTATTTGGCTGCCATGTGATATTAAAGCTAAACAAGGAGAAAGTTCTTACTTGTTCAAAGGAAGCCTAACACTTGTTTTTCAGAAATAAACTTAGTCATGTTGTGTTCTGACAAAGGAAAGTATGGATTAAAGGGGATCGACTCCTTTAACAGATTGGTGTTTGATGAAGGTAAGAATTGACTTACCTTTTTCATTTGGTGTCCTAGGGCCACCAAGTGAGGTTTGAAAAATTAAATAGAAGAATTTGTCATCCAATGATTTTGGCACTTGGTCTACTCCCTAGAGATCTGGAATCTCACCATGCCTGCAAGAGACATGCATCCCTATTCAGAGCCACTAATGGCACCCTAAAAAATTTGCAAATTTTGAGTGCATGTGATGTAAAAAGTTGATTTGCATGTTCAAAAGTGGACCTAAAAAATCTGCCCCAGTGACCTACTTTGGAGGATCATAAATCAAAGCCAGTTGATTTTCATGTCAAATACTTTGGTGGGTGTACTCATGTGACATATGTGAACATGCATGTTAGTTTTCAGATTCCCAAGATGAGTTTTGATAGGGTTTTGAAAAGAAAAGCTAGAGGGTTCTGGGACTATTTTGATGTTTTTGAACTTTTATTTTTGCGAAGTGGCCTCTTGTTCGAGTTAATATTTCACAGCTAGGTGATCGTCATGACGAAAGGATTGATTCCTTGCATTCCCCTACATTCATATGCTCACTGTTCTAGTTTCAGATTCTCATGATCTGATTTTGATATTTTTACTAGGTCGAAAGCAAATGCAGTTTGTTCTATTTTTACATCTGCATTTCTTGAGTTGCTTCAAGATGGTCAACTTTGACCCTTAATATATTGTGATGAATGATGATTCAAGGAAATTTATTTTGCACACATACTCAATGAACTTAAATGACCTAGTGTGTCTAGTGTCAGTTCCCGAGGAGATGATTTGGTATTTTTTGAAGTGGCAACTTGGTGAGCCCTAATTGGTTTTGAACATGAACAGTTGCAAAAAAGTCTAACTGAGCAACTTTGACATTGAATATCTTACACCTCAAGATATTTTTTATCGATTCATTTCTTGCACCAAATTTCTATGTCAAATCTCTATATACCTATGCATTTTCATGGCCTGAAGAGGTCATTTGATTGATTTTCTAGGGCGATTCCAGAGGCCACTTGACTAGTTTCCATCATTGTGCAAATATGCTAGAAATCAAATTCTAATGAAAACCCACTTCAAGTTTTCATGCCTGATGCATACACAAGTAGCCTTAGATCAATTCAAGGGTAAAATTTGTTTCAAAACAAAAAAAAATTAGTTGGGCCCACATGGGGACCCAACATGCTCTACATAGTTGTGAAAGTGTAAGTGTTGTAATGTTACTATATAAGGGAAAAAATTAATGACATAGGTCTGAGCATAAAAAGATCAAATGTTCATAAATTAATATTGACATCAGTGTATCCATATGATAATCATCAAGGAATCTATGACAGAGTTTGAAGATCTATAAATGGTGAAAGAAAGTCCATTCTTGAAATGGTGATATCAATTTTTCCTCAAACTATTCCCAGCCTATACATCAGAAAAGGTCTACCAAAGTACTCCATGATATGATTTCTCCAGGTCAGTTGTCAATAATGGATGACAATGAACAAAATAATGATGCGAGTAATAGTGAATCTTTTAGTATGGAGCTTTGGGAAGTGACCACGAGGAAAATGTTAAAGGATGTGAAGGGCATGTTGGGATTTTCAAAGGAGTTGCAAAGTTCATTGGAAGACATGCAAAGTGCCAGTGATATGAAAGAAGCATTTGATATAATGGGTGCCTTGAGTGATGTTCTTTTTGTTGGATTTTCTCGATTTGAGGATTTTTTACAAGATGCCATCTCCAATGTCAATGCTTGATGATGTATATTTTGAGTGTAGAGTTTTAAATGATTTGTCGTTGCTGTGTATGACATGCAAGGAGCATGTTGGTAGTAGTATACTAGCTAATTCTGAATTGTATGCATTATGTACATTGACTAGAGGATTGCTAGTTTGCTAGCTGAGGGTGATCAAAATAACATTGCAGAAGAAACATTAAGAACTCATCATAGTGAGATAAGGGATCCAAAGTAAAAAGAATGCATCTTGTGGAGGCTCAAAGGTAATATGAAGCAAAATGGTGATGGAACAAGTTGTAGATGGAATTTGGCTGATGATATTGTAGATTGTAGTGCATGTATTAGTCAAAAAAATGCAGGGAGATCTATGCATAGGGACATGGCACGACTACCATAAAAATATTTATCTAGATATGTGAGATGCGAGTAAAGCTAGCATATGTTTACAATGCAAAGGACAATATGTGCTAGCAATGAAGATGAATCAAAATTATTTTGAGGAAATTCTAATATGTCACTACACCTTCACATTATATTTTTCTCACATAGTTGAACCTACTCCATGCAATCTCAGGGATGCAACATCATGAAGATGGATTAATTGCATCGTGTTGGCTCAGAAGAATTGAAATGCAATGTTGCAATAAAGGGTGTTGTTGAAGTCACTGATAGAAGATGAGTTAGTTCATCTTAGAGAAAACTCCTTGAACCCAACAAGGATGGCGGATTGGCTCTAGCAAGGAATGCATCAGAGAGCTTCCAACATGTCTGTAAATGCTCCTTTAGTGAATTATTCACTTTTTTCAGTGGGCCTATCAATAAAGTGAGAAGATCCAACAGTGAAAGCATGGATGCAATCTCAAAATGATAATTTAGCTTATATGCTAGCACGCTTTGCATTAGAGGCATCACTCAACACAAATGATTGCTTGAGAGAAAATGAAATGATTGAAGATTTATAAAGAGAATCTGATCTAGAGAATTCTTATACTCTATGTGGAACTACCATGTGTTTTCTAGTGATGAAGAATGGATTATGACATATGCCTTGAAAGGATCTAAGAAATGTTTACAGGTATTGGTGTAGACCAAGAAAGGGGTATGATGGAATGTGCTTTCATAGTTGCTCAAGGAGGCTGATATAGCAAATATATTGATTTAGCACCTGCTTGAATGCATTATGAAGATGGATGACTCGTGTTTTCCTTACATGAGTGTAGTTTGCATTGGAAATGAAATGTATCAAATGCTATGGATCTGGCACAATTACCTTATGGAATAAAATAGGCTCAAATCATGAAGCTCGAAACTACTTTAAAAGGTGTATGTTGGGGTGACTGGGATTGGCATGCTAGCTGAAGATATTTGGCATTTTCAATGGCTTCGAAGGAGATAGACTTCAATGTCTACTGTAAACCTTTGCTTGAGCCACCATGGTCAATGCAATGTAGAGTTGCAGAGTATGATTTAGGGAAAACAAAGGAGATCAATGTCCTATAAAAAAAATGCAACATGGATTAATCCAAACCCTATCCCGGCAACCCGTTAAAATAAAATAATTTTTTCCTAAATGTTGTGGGTGCATGGGGAATTGAGAATGAAGGAGAATTCTCTCGTGAGCTTGCATGAAAAAATTTATTCCTCATCAAGAGCAATGAGAGAGAGGGAATTGTAAGGAAGGCCATGGTGGGCCCGTGAAATAGTTTAAGTGCATGGGAAAATATTTTAATACATCTCATAAAATATTTAAAGCCTTCATAAAGAAAGGTTTTAAAATATTAAAATGTGAAAGGGTGAGCGCGAAGTTTCAACATGGGCCCAAGGTAAAATATTAAAGGTATTGCTTAATGTTTCTTTTGACGGTAGACTGAAAAAGATCTAAAATATTTTAATAGATTGATATTTCACTTTTCAAAAGTAATGACCTTGGGTATAAGAGTAAAATCAACCTTTTACTTTGTTGTGCGAATAAGAGGCCGGTGAATTTTTTGCCTGAAGAAAAATTGAAATGCCTTCATCTTTTAAAAGGAAAACATTTTAAAATAAGGTGTAAAGTAAAATGGCATGAGGGAAACAATTTTAATTCCTGGTGAATAAATCAATATATGTTCACTAATTTTTAAAATGTAAAATATAAGTTTCAAATGGGGTGAATATTTTATTTGTTGGAGATAAAAGTTTTATGCAGCAGATAGGAAAGAATAGATAAAAAGGTTTTCACAGGAAAAATGGAGAGCACGTTAAATGGCTTTCACAGAGGAACAAAAAATTTGTAGCAAGAAGTGATAATTTTTATTGCAGGGGCGAATTTGGGAGAAGTAAAGTTTTTACACAATGAAGCAATAAGTTTGCAACCTAGGTAAATTTCAGAGTGAAAGACTTTGTCGGTGGAAAAAAGATATTTTCAATGGAAGGGCATAAAGGATGAAGAAGGTCATCATGAAGGGAATATTTTCTGTTAGAGGGAAAGACGCATGAATCAAGGAATAGATTGAAGATTCTTCAAGAAGCAAAGGTAGTTACAGATTAAGGGAGTTGAAGAAGATGCCATATGTCTTTCTCGAATGTAGTTTTAGGGTTTCTTCTTCTTCTATATCTTCTTTCTTCTTCTCATTTGTACAGTTTTTGAACTTTTGGTTTAGGAGAAGGAAATAGAGAATGCTTAGCTAGGAATTAGGGTTTTACTTACAATAAATGAATGTACAATTTTTTATAATAGTGCCAATTAGTTTGAGAAAATCAATGAAAATATTGCAGAAGTTATCTCCATTTTGTGTTCTTATATTGCATATGGATTAAATATATCAAGGATATGTTGATTTTTCATTTCAATCTCTTTGCAGTTCTGTGATTTGTGTATGGGTTTCTTCAAGTTAAGAATTAAATTATGTATGCAAATTACTATGGGTTTGAGGGAATGAAATGGATCTTTAAGTATGATTATGAAGTAATATAAGAGGGTACAATTAATGTAAGGCATTAATTGTTAGAGGGCCACTAATTTGAAATAATTTGTTTAAATTTTCATTCATGAACTTATGTTTGACTCCATGCCATAGGATTAGGCACTGATCTGTGATATTACCCAAATTATTTTCAGAAAAAATCTAAATCATATTAAATCTCTATTAAATTGGTCCTTTTGTTTTGTTGTTTAAGTTATATCAGTTTCATCTATCTTCATGGTATTTAAGAGAATATAGAGGTTAAGTTTGAGATATTTTTATCTACTAACCCTCTATGTGTTTAAGATGAAGATGTCTAAATTATTTGTTCTCAACAATGTTCAATGAAAATAGGATTATGCTAATTAGGTCTAGTAAAGACCTCATAATCATTAAATTTTTACCTTTTTAAATACTTTATAATTTGGATTTAAAACTCATAATATTTTCCTTTATGTATGCATTTATGAACTGATTGGGGTATAAAGACTTAGATTATGAATGGTTAATATAAGTGATTATTTCTATTATATGTGTGATTAAAATGTGGTGATAAACCTATTAATGTTTTATAATATGTGCACCTTTATTATGCATTTGGAACTAATATTTATTTCTCAGCCAAATGATGACTTCTTTTGTTTAAGAGTGGTGAATGGTTGGATTGTATGTGACTCATCCTTGAATGAGTTATTATCTGTTGATCTCCTTTTTGACTCATCATGTTGAATGAAGATTTTGCCAACTACAAACTTGAGATCCAACAAAGAATGTCCAGTTCATAAATCTGGAATTCAATGCAACTAAAGACAGTTACAAGGATTCATGCCAACTTTATTCCTGTGCGCCAAGATATCTTTTAGACTTAGAGTAGATTAAGTTTCCTGCTTATCTGTTATTTTTGAAATAATGAAGGATAGTTATATCTAGAGCCAACACAGTTGGATGTTAGATCGTATCAAGTTTTTGATCTTTCTCATGTAATTTACCTTCTATTTTTTAATTAGAATCATTTATGTACTTCGTCCCTATCTAGGCACATTCTCTAAAATAACAAGAAAGTTGATCTGAAATCTGAGTTAAAGTTTCTTTCTGTACGCTTTCTGAATGAGGTGATCCTAATAGTTGTTAAAATCCATTTATCACTTCTATGTTTCATTTTCTATGTTACTTCAAGTTAGAATCATTTCATTAGTTGTGAGTTAAAAACATTCTAGATCAAAGTTACATTTCATTATTGTTTTCACATTGTTTTGTTAAAATCGAATAACTTATTGCTTACTGTAGTTCATTTCCTAGTTCAAAGTTATTGCATGTCTGAGATAGTCTAAGTTATCATCTTTATGGATTTTTTGCAAAGAGGAACAATTCCTTATTGATTTAGTAAGTGAAGAATGGAATAGTTTATTTTTGAAGCAATTAATTATGTTTTAAATAGATTTCAAATTCTACAAATTAGACTAAGTTAATCTTCATAGTTTATTTTTGAAGCAATTAATTATGTTTTAAATAGATTTCAAATTCTACAAATTAGACTAAGTTAATCTTCCATTCTATCACAAATTAAATTGTCTTGGAATGAAATCTCTCTATTCAAATGCCATTTTAAAGGTTAGTTAGAATAAATCAGAAATAGAAGGTTAGTACAAAAAAACTCCCAAAAAATTAAAAATAGCTCTGAATCGCTCCTAATCGAGCCTAAAACAAAAAAGCCCTCCCCAAAAAATTGATACAACTCTTACTGCATATAGATTTAGACACCCCTAGGTTGACATTAAATAAATTAAATGAGTAGGAATTGTGACATCAATGACTTCCTACCATCATTTTTGGTGCCATTTCCGAGGAAAATATGGAATTAAAAGAAAATATAAGCCTTTAGTGTCGGTAAGAATCTCTCTGTCAATTAATGAACTAGTACAAAGATTAGTTTGGAAGATTGGTAAGAGGAGATTTAGATAATCATCAAGAATAGCCCCAGCCTAGTGCTATGAGTTCACCCTCTACTAGGTCAAAATCCACCCAGTCAGAAACTATGGGAGATAGATATTAGGAGGAGGAGGTTCCTAACAAAAAAAATTCCTTTCCCATTGCCATAAATGTCTGAGCCACTAAGCCACCAATGAAAAATATCTCACCCTCTAATTTACCTACATTTCGAGGGAAAACATTGGAAGATCTTGATCAATTTTTATTCGAGTTCAAAGTGTTATGTCATACTTATGATTATACGTCTAACAATCAAAAGTTGAAACTATTTCCATCCACTCTTAAAGAATCAGCTTTACGATGGTTTAGGGGATTGACTACAAATTCAATAAACACTTGGGATGAAATGGAAATAGTATTCTTGAATAAATATCAAGATTATTGTAGAGTCAAGGATAGGAAGGAAGAACTATTTAAAATGAAGTAGTTGGAAGATGAGAGTCTAGAGGACTATGTATATATCTATCAATTTGTTCTAAAAAGGTGTGGAAATGGATTAGATCAAGAAATTAGTAAATCTATGTTTCTAAAAGGCATTGATGACGATTCTAGAGATGCCCTAGATTTGATAGGGAAAGGAGATATTAAAAAATAAACCTTTGAGGAAATTATTGAAATCTATAGGAATTACTCCAAAACCAGACTAGAATATAGGAGAAGGAACAAGGATTCCTCGTCTGATCTCTCTAAAGTTATGGAAGAAATTTAAAACTTAAAAATAGACATTCTCCTTCACCTTAGTTCTCAATTTGATAAAAGAACATTTGAACCTTTGGCCATCTACTGTTCTAAATGTAGGGATAAGAATCCACTGAGAGAATGTCCTCTTAATTAGGTAGATTTATGTGAGATATGTGAAAAGAGACATTCTACTGGTAAATATAGTCTCCTTCTGTAAATTAGGAATCAATTGAAGAAACTAGTAGAGGAAGAACTAAATTTTGACGGCCAAAGATAGTTTAACCCTGCCTTTGGTCAACCTAGAAATAATCCCAATTGGGGTTCAAATCAGTGGAATAACCAATGGAATTCTCCTGGTCAATGGAATCCCCAAGCTTAGTGGAATCCTCAACAAATGCAAGATCCACCCATGACTAACCCTTAGATACCATTATTAGGTCTCAAAAACGTAGGTTTGCATCACAAGAGGTTACCAAGATCTTGACACATTTTTGGCTAATGTAGAAGGCCAATTAATGTAATTGAACCTTCTACTCTTTAGGCTCTACTAAACCTAGGCGGGTGTACCTATGTGAATGATGCAAATCTGAACTATGTTTCCTACTTGACCAATCTATCCACAATGGCAATTTTGACAATGGAGAAATGTGATCTAAATTTGGTATAAATAGTATAAGAAATTTCAAGGTAAAATCTAATATGTTCAGTTAACAGATGTCAAATAAAATGGAAAAAACTAAATGATGAAATGGGGAAGACCAATGCCTTGGCGGGTGAATGGAATCAAATGAAAAATCTAAAATAAGTAACTTCTTTCTGGCATATATTCTAATTGTTTGGCATATGAATTCGAGTTTACAACTTTTATAAACATGCAAGAAAATGATTACAAAGTTCTTCTTAATGATCCAAATGAGATTCCCTAATTACTATGACTCACTAAAAGGATTTAATCTTTCCTTGAAAGAACCAGTTAATAAAACCATGTAGATACAACAAGTGTGCACTGATAAATTAAACATAAGCTTCTCATATCAATTTAAATAACTAGAAAACATCAACCTTGGAGACAACTTCAGCAATACTATTGATTAGCACAACAAACAACTGATACTAGAAATACACCACCACATCAAACATTTTTCATTGATAGCTCCATAATTTCAAATATGCATCATAGTCTCATGATTATAAACATTGCTACCTATTGTATTATTTTTCTACCCCCTCCTTTCGTTACGAAAAATGGATATTTATACATCAACTGCTTGAAAGGACACATCCTTTCAGAAATGTCTTATGTTAAAACAACAATAAATTAAAAAAGGTAATTAGGCTTTGTTAAGCCATAAATGAATCTTTGACAAGTGGTCCAAGTAGTCCCAATGCCAATGTGTATCTGCATCTCCCAATCATTCTAGATCGTGATATCCATTTTCACCATCTTTTCATTCTGTTCGTATGCTTCATCCAGTGTTATATCTTTCATGGTAGCTTTCTTCAGGATTTCTTGCAATATTGACTCACTTTCATCTTTCCACCTAGTCATTTCTTTTAGTCTTCCTCTATCATTGAAGAATGCAGTCAATCCCTTTTTGGTGGCATCAAGTAATCCCTGCACATCCTCTCACAATTCTTCAAAGAAGTCTATGTGCTTATTCATAACATTATTTTCAACCTCAATTGCCACATTATCAAATGCATCCCTCTGGCTTATTTCCTAGAGCTTCTCTAGGATCCTAACATCCATTCTCTCATGTTCTTGTAATGCAGAAAAGTAATGTGAGTGTATTCCCCAGAGCTTATTCAACCAAGTTGTTGGATTGGCTTTTCTTTTCTTAATTACTACTACAAGTGCATCATACTTCCCTGGAGAATATGCACTTGATCCTTCCCAATGATCTTTTGCTTGTGAAATTTCACCATGGGTGAATAGCTTGGCTGATCCCATTGTAACTCCTAATAAATATTGTAGGCGGTCATTTTCTCTCAACATTCTCTCATTATTTATTTTTTAGATTTCTTTTTCCTTGATCAACATTTGTATTTGAGCTTTGTTCAATTTTTCTATGTTGATCCCAATCTCTGCTATTCCCACAAGATCAGCCTCCCCAACATTTAGATTCATAACATGCTTGAATGCCTTCTCAGTATCAATGACAATTGATTTTCTATGAGGTGGATACAAGGCCCAAATCATTAATGACCCTTCATCTGGATTGTACTTTGACCTTGCATAGACTTTGGTCACCTTTTCTGGGCTGATCTTATGTGTAGCATTACTATTTTTTAGGAAACTATCAAAGGCTAATGCAAAATTGAGATCCAACCCTAGAAAAATCATAAACCCAACACTTTATAACATTTTCCTTCCCTTTTCAGGGGTCATACCCACCATCTCTCTATCCACACTCATCCTTAGATCATTTAGTAACTATTCTTCATTACCTAGTGTGACATTGTCAACCATTTCTCTTATCTCTTTTCCTTTTTGTTTATATAGGAATGCCTTAAATTCAGGAGAATTTATAAATTTAGGAGAGTTTATAAATTCAGGAGAGTTTATAAATTCAGGAGAATTTATAAATTCATTATCTGCTACAAATGACTTATACTCTATGTGCCTTGCATCTATATCTATACTCTCTTCAACACTTAATTCCTTGGCAGGGTAGGCGTAATCCCGAGTTCTCAACCTTGACATCTTGTTAGGTAGATCTTGTGGTATATTAGTCCCAGAAGTCTCTTCCCCGAAAGCCAATAGCTCTATATCTTGCAAATCTTGATTATATTCTTCAACCACCATTTCCTCTTCTTCTGCCTCCAAGTTCCTAATGGTATCATCAAATTGATAGGGCACATGTTGATACCCCCGAAAGTTTATCTTTTGTTTAGAAAAATTGATATATCCTTCTAGATCAAAATTATTTCTCGGTGGTCCTCTTTTCGTATTATATTACAGTAATTTATCAAGAATCAGATCATACCCTTCTTTTTCCAATACAGTAAAATCACCGAAGTGTAGTGTACTGGGCATAAAATCTTAATTTCCAAAAGAACTCAAATTCATAACACTAGAAAAGTCCATTTGCCTAACAATTTCCAAGAATCAAATCCTGTCCGGAACTGTTTTAGGAAAAATGAGTTGGGCATCTTCAAATCCATAAACCCTAATCATGGTAGCATCCTCCAAACAATACCAATCCCCCCAATTGTGGCTAATTGGCCCATTGAATTCATTAGGCCTGAGAAACCTCTTTATCTCATCAGACAAAGAATAAGCACATGGATGATTATAAAATTTGTACAATGGCTTTACAAAATATTCCTCAAAGTGTACAAAACTAGAATTAGAAAACCTGATGTCCCAAATAGTAGTCCATAATTGAATATGTCATGACATGCCTTCCTTGTCAAATTGTGAAATTTTCATTTCCTAAGACCACAACCCTAACTCCTGTCCAAAATAAAAAACTATATGCATCAATCGTGAATAATGCCTAAGATGTAAGATAAAGGCTCCACCTTTTATTGCCATCAACCTACAATCGATCCCCTTAAAAATGTATGAGGCATAATCGAAAGGTCTAGAGTTGTGATACTGAATATCTACTGAAATTACCATGGGCACAATTGTCATATACTCAGGGACTTCCATTCCCAATACTTGACCTATCGAGAAATAAGTGTATTTCATATAGGGCTCAAAAATATCAACATGGAATGGGGGTCCTTCACTATCTTCTAGTGAAATTGGTTTGCCACCATGTCTAATTATGTGCAAGGGAAATCTCCAACCTTTATAAATTGTGTCCATCCTCCCGAATTCCTTTTCTAACTCTTTATATATGATCTTTTCATTCCATACCCCTTCCAATTTAAAAACTTTGCCTATTGCATCCTCTGATATGTGTATCAATGGGTTCCCGGATGGGTCATAGATGGCTTTGAGTTTCGAATTATAATGAGTGGCCAACAATTTCACCAATTCAACATTGAAAATTACATTAGGGCAAACCAACTTCCCCATATTAAGCTTCCACGAGTTACATACTAGTTCAAAATGATTCCTCCAATAGTAATGAAAGCTAAACAGTTCATAACCTCTTATTGGAATCCAAATATCTCCTATGAGCTTACATTTGTCATCAAATTTATCCACTTTTTCCCTAAGTTGTGTAGATCATTTGGCTTTAGGTCTAGAGCCAGGTAATTGGTCGATAAGATCTTGACTTAGCTTTCGATCAGTGCTCTCTAGCTGAATTTTGACTTTCTATTTTTTCCCTTTAGACTGACTACTTTCCCCATGTTTTCTACCCCTTGATTTTCCTGAACTAGTGGCTTCCATTATTCAAAATTGCAAAATTAAGGTATGAAGAACTTACTGTATTTTGCTCAAAATTTTGAACTGAAAGAATTCCCCGATCCTTTGCTCGCCCCTCTGCTTCCTTCATTGTCAATTCCGCAATAACATTTTCAATTGAATTTGCCTTGATTCATAAAATTACTTATGCTTCATGGTGCCATTAATGTTTTAGCTAAAACACGAGTGTAGCAGGTTTTTTGAAACTCTCACTATCACATCATGTAATTTTGTCGGAAAGATATTTTCAAATCTTGGGTGATCCTTTTATTTGGGCTTTTACCAACATTCATTAAACACCCACTAAGACATCTTGTAGTTTCCCCAACACTCAGAGTCTCCCCAACAGCTATTTTGTACCTTTGCTATCAATAGATCATATATTGATAAGATGTTCTATAGGTTCATCGACGTTATGAGTCTCCTTGAGAGTTATCCTTTCGGTCTTAAGTATATCGCTATAACTCCCAGCAATGAAAAAATATCATTGTGACTTAGTAAGTTAGGTAGATAGTCCTCATCTTACTCCAAAGATATGTATCTTGCCGAGGTATTTCCTTCATCAATTTTGATCGCTAAGACATAATGATTTTTATTTTGCTAATGGAACTACACTTAGTGTGACCTTCTTATCTCTCCCTACTGAAGTCTGTCTCACTGATGAATTTCTTCATCAGCGAGACCATGAATCATGTCTTTCCGATAATCATTCCCTCCAACATATTGCCAATTCTCTTACTAATACAATTCTATTGGTGCATCATGAAGGGTCAGCAACACTCCTTGAACTCATCCTGATAACATTATCCTACCAAAAGAATCCTCCTTTGCTTCATTGGTAAGATCGAATGATTGTATCGGGTTGACTTTAGGAACTTTACTCTAATGACTCTGGTTTGGCTAAAATATTTCCTTGTGCTTTGAGCGGTAAGACATATATAAGCCCGATATGACTTCACACTATCACTGTGATGATTATTATCTAGCCGATAGGATCTATTTGTTGTTTGAGACTGTGAACTGCATCTTCCCGATGTGTATCCTCAAATGAGATTTTATCGGTATGACAATCCCGACCTCTTGTCGATATACTAAAAGAAGATATGTGTTAGTATAAAATGATTTATGGATCGAAGAGACCTGCATCATCTTATGCCGATATGATTTATACATTAAAATGCTCAAGGTCAGGTGAATTTAATAGGACCAAATGATAAAAACTGACTAGAACATGGGAAAATATGTTATGCAAAGCAGATTCTTATACTTATGGTATGGGCTTCTTAGGAAACTTATGAGTATAAACAGCCATAAAAATGTCAAAATTTTAGAGTTCTAATAGTTTCTTTATCTGGGGATGAATGATTGAGAGATCATTGCAAGGATCCAGATCTCTGGATGAGCAAATCGAATTTTTAGGGTCATGGATTAGTGAGAAGGATGGAATGAAAGAAATTGGAGATCAACATGATCCTATACTACTATAAATGGATAGAGTTTATTTTAAATGAAGGAATTTTAGGATTTTCCATGTACTAGCAATTCCTATTCCTTTTATTTTCTGAACTACTGTGCATGGAGAAAATTCTGAGAGGTTTGGCAAGAGTTTTCCATGCACTAGCAACCCTTAATCCTCTGTATATATTTTTTAGATGAAAAAGTGCTTTAAAAATTTTCGATGTACAGGAAACTCTTGTTCTTCACTAATCATGTTTTTTAAGTAATATGAATCTTCACCTTTCTTACCAACAACAACAAAGGGTCCCAACCACAAGGCTTCAAACTTCTTGTGTTTTCCCTTCTCCTGACACCTTGCATTCCACATTAG